>OY759274.1:23681621-23731621 GCA_963662155.1 Lamellibrachia columna
ATAAACCACATGCGTTGGCATAACAATACCCATATAACCAATATCTTTGCTTGTAGTTAGTGTACCAGTGACTAAAGTGACCCCCGAAACATGTACATCATTAAATTTGAAAGGGCATAGGTGAGACGATTTGTCCAAATTGGAACAAAGGGTATGTGTTACAATTTCAATCAAGCTTGCTTGTCCCTGTTTTGAATTAAGACAACATCAGACCAATTTACATGCTGACACATCAGTTGAGTTTGTCTTCTGTGGGTGCACAAAGGCAGTGTTGCAATTTGTAATATGTTTATATTAAAAGTTTGCAATTTATATGTTCTGCTCTTAGACTACTGGTTGTTGAGAGGGTTAGCACATGCCAATATAACATGCTCAAAATCCCCTATGAACTTTTTAATCATACTGTTGGCACCAGATTATTCTTACACTGGTGTAGGGCTGCAGGCAGTCTGACTTGAGTCGCCTTACTTCTACAGAGGAAGACTCAGCTGGAAGTTCTTCGCAGTTAGCACTGTCAGCCAGTGTCAAGTGGCATGGTCTTCTCACTGCATTCCATGGCTAACTGATGGGTTAACTGATGAGTGGCAGTTTGAGGACATCCTGGTGGTTTTATTAAAGAATTAGGGATTATGGCCAGAACCGGTAGCCTACAATTGTTTGCTTAACTGGGTGTTTCTGACTAGGAAAAGATGTGTGTGTGTGTGTGTGTGTGTGTGTGTGTGTGTGTGTGTGTGTGTGTGTGTGTGTGTGTGTGTGTGTGTGTGTGTGTGTGTGTGTGTGTGTGTGTGTGTGTGTGTGTGTGTGTGTGTGTGTGTGTGTGTGTGTGTGTGTGTGTGTGTGTGTGTGTGTGTGTGTGTGTGTGTGTGTGTGTGTGTGTGTGTGTGTGTGTGTGTGTGTGTGTGTGTGTGTGTGTGTGTGTGTGTGTGTGTGTGTGTGTGTGTGTGTGTGTGTGGTACGTGTGTGCGTGTGGTGTGGTGTGGTGTGTAGGGTGTGTGTGTGTATTCCCAAATAAAAGCGTTACAATGTAACACTAATTGTAACACTAGTTTGTAATAAATTTCAAATGTCAGTCAAAAGATTAAAATAATGCACATAAAAAAGAAGAGACCACAGTGAAGCGAGTGACGCTTTGCCATTCTGCCTTGGGCTCGGGCAATTAGTGGAGCACTTTACAGATTTGGTGTGTGGGACCTCCTCCACAACACAGGATCTCTTTTGGTTGCTTTATTGAACTATTCAAGGGAGAGTGTATGTCGACCCCTAAGCCTGTAGCCTCCCACCCGACTACTGTGACATAACCCTGTGTGTTATAGTTCTCAACCTATTAACTGTAGGAATTACTTTTGCTTATATACTACGTCATGAACAAACAGAAGAATTTGTGGTGTGTGTCTTTCAAACCTGTTCAATCTAAATTAACTGAAGTGACGACATCAAATTAAAATATTTATTCATTAGAATGTTTATTATATACAATACATCATATGGTGATCCAGCATACACGATACAAAATGCGTATATAATATTACTAATCCATTTTATTGATATTGAATTATGCATATCCAATCATAGCTATGTACATCCGCCGGAAGTGGTCAACCTAAGATGGCGCCTACAACAGACAAGCAGACACATGCTCTTTATTTGGCCCTTATATATACAAGTATTAGTATTATAAATATAGCATACATATCAAATAAGGGGCAAATATACAACGACGGCGCTTTATCATGCTACTGTCCCCAGAAGGGGCTGTATGGAGTTAGTAATCTGAAATTTACGAATCTGTCACCACTAAATATCACTAGTAATAAATATATGCCCAAATACATTAATTGCCGGTCCAATTAAATGTGCAACAATGGAATAGATCATATCTATATACAATACCGAACTAACATTTATGCACAAACCTAGCTTTTCATCATATAATGAGAATTAAAGCCGAAATTGTTTGTAGATGATCACTTAGCAAGACTCGAAGAGGCACACATGACAGGTAGTCCGTTGACGAACATCTTTCATGTATCGCGTGAACAGCGACAATAAAAATATTTCCTAGAAAATAGTACACAATATCTAAAACGGGATATGCAATACAGAGTTATTTCACCAATTGATATGTAATATATAATAAATAATATGACACAATATTGTAACGTAGGTGGATTCGCGATAACGTAATTTAAAAATAAACAAACAAACACAGTCATTTCAACAATCAATACATAAACTTGAAAGCTTCAAGCTATGAAGATAAAGGAAGTGCATGATGGAATAAACTTCCATCGCCTAGCTGCTGTTATACACATCACTCGATCAGTACCAACCTCTCAGAGTGTCGCCGTGCCAGCCATGAGGGAAATGCCACCCGTGCACGACGCTGTTTCCTGCTATTCACCACGTTCCTGTGCACACATAAAGAACACTTTGTTTTTGTTCGTCTTTGTATTGGAACACCTTTTTCCAATCTTCACAAATTTGTCCCGACTGGCTGTCAACGTCACGCACAACACCTCATCAAGCATACAGTGTGTGTCATTGGCCAATAATGTGTATTGAATCCGAAGCCATGCAAGCCAGCAAGTGGGGTCTTTCACAAATGGGTCTTGTCAGATGCGTCGACAGAAGCACCAACTTCGCCTGGACTGTTATGTGAGAAACTAATTTGAAGAACGTGCTGGCCGGTCAACAGTAATAAACCCTTGTTGGACTAGCCGCAGTTCATTTGGTAATCTCTTGAATGTTCACGGGCAGCTGAATTACTGTATTGTCTGTACTGGATATAGGCAACGAACCATGACAGGCATATCCTTCGACCCAACAGACGATGTTGCCCGTGTTTTCATAATAGCGTGTAAGCTGCATGTTTATGTCGGTCGATGTCAAAAGCTTCGCTCCGATTCAGTTGAAGCCGTACCACCCCTTTGTGGCTTTCACGGACCTTCAACAGTTCATTCGGAAGCGCTGTTTCAGTTGATAGGGTATTACAATCAGAATTGGAGTTAATTACATTGTAATTAGAACATATGGTGCCCGAAATAACCCGTGGCGCCTCTGTTGCAAGGTAAATGTGAAATCGCTTGAGATTGTCGACGGAAGTACGACACGCACTTCGCGCGAATCGTTTGCCGTGCGTTGAAACAATCGCGTATCAATGCTAACGCGCTAATTCAAAAGAGCAGGTTTATGGATTTTATTGTGGGAACTCATAAAACATGAAATAGGTGCACTTAAATGATATTATTTTCTCATCTACTTTGGCACGTCAAACCACCGTTAGAGAGCACAAAAGTCGCAGGTTTCTTTAGTCTACCTCGTTTTCGTTGTCCTTCGGGGTTTACCTCACAGCTGTTTTCGCCGTATTGTCATCGTCGTTTAGTAAAAACTTGGCCGATTCTTGTGGTGAACAAGTCATCCATGTTAATCTGAGCAGTTACTTTCAGAAGTTCTGTGTTAGATATATTTTGTGGCCAGAAAAATGGCATGATGTTTCAAAGATATGTTGTGTGGAAGGTTGAAAATTATCTCTCATCTGCTTCAGTCAAACGCAGCATTCTGAAACATATTGCAGAGTGGACGAGTTGTGATGGCAAATAATTTACGTACATGATACATGCGTACCACACCTTGGTTGTCTCAGGGACAAAATAACCCTTTTTCGACCTTTTCTAAAGCAAAATATCTAATAACGTTATAAACTTTAATGATGGCGAGCGTAATTCACAGCAACATGACAGCAACACACATGAAGACATACAGTTAACCACAGTTTGACACATCATTTTTATTGTATGTTATTTCCATAAAGCTTATCATGTCTATGACCAGAGCTGCCATGTTGTGTAGTGGAACATGCGAGAAATATTGGCAGGATCCAAACACTGAAAAATGGTGTTATGTTTTCCAACAATTAGGGCACCAGATGAAAGCAATTCTATTCATTCAAATTTCTATCGGGGACAGCTTTTGATAATACAATGGAAATAATTGACAGATTGATAAAATTTTCATTATGTATGCAGTTGCGGTTTATTTAGATACGGGACGAAATATTTTCAATTGTTCTGAAACAGTTAAGGTAACATCATGATATATGATAATTCCGTATGTGTCATTCGTATCAGTCTTCTGGGACCACATACATATTAAACATAAACAATATTTGAAGATTTCAGAAGAACGCAGCAAGTTTTATAGAAAGCACAATCGGAACCGTAGTTATTCTCATGTAAGAACACAACTGGTCATCACGTTGAATTATCACACTGTCTTTATTAAATTCGAAAGTAAAAATGACATGGTAAACGTCTAGCATTTTAAACCAACCTGCACACGTCTGGCTTAAATGCTTCAAGGTTGGTACTACTATGATATGTCTGGTTTTGTGCCCATTTATACTTTTAATAAGCAAATCGTTTGTTGGCTCAAATGTCAGTGGGCGGTCCATTGCCAGTTTGACAGTCAATGTGCCAACGAGGCGAGGGACCAGCGCTCGTAACAAGCCCCGACCATACCCGTGATCATGATCACTCTGGCACGGAGACATGGGTTGTCACGCGGGCTGTCTGTCGATAATCGTGTGTGAAAGTGGCGATTACCCGCGACGTCACCGATGATGATAAAAATATACCTAGGGGATTATATTAATTATTAATTGAAACGATCAATGTGCGTGAGATCTACAAATAACTGCGCGAGTGCGTGAGATGGAAGCCAAATGATTGAGTCTCACGCCAAATGTGTGAGACTTGGTAGCTCTGCATGACTCTTACTGTGGGTGTGATGCCCCACCTTATTTTAGGTATCCAAGTTCTCGTGATATAGCGGTAAAATGCTCATAAAAAGCAGGAAACATCCTCCTCCGCTCAACTTTATTGGCTCCAAAGGCATAAAATGTGCTTAGGATGAACTCGTGTGCAACAGATAGATCGATTTTAGCGTAAATTTTTTTTGTTTTTTTAAATAACGAAAAACTGGACATTTCATCTAAAAAGTGGAGGGGGAAAAAGCGGTATTTCCCGACCGAATTTTGACACCTCAGAAACAGTGTCCCGTGCCTCTCATGCTTATCATTTATACCCGAATCACGGTCGGATCCAGGGTGTCCATGATGTGCCCGGGAACCCCTCAATTCCTCGAATCACAATGGCCCACGAACTGTTTATTACCTTGCATTGCATTCTTAATTTCAGGGTGTCAATGATTCCCTGGTTTCCTCACTCCATGCTTTGATAAAAGGTACTGGATATGGTAAGGTCGAAGTAAAACACAACAGGTGACAGAGGATACGACATTAATGTCTGATTTCGGTTTTGTGAATTAGTGATAAACGCAAATTCCAATCTACATATATGTGTATAATATTATACTTATTTCAAAACGACTGTATTTTCTAACCATATTCTCATAAATATGTCAGTAAAATCATAGTGGTTTATGTAACCTCTAATTTAGACGAAGGAAAATGGCTGTGGCTGAAGAACTTACCGAGTGCCAGATGTCATCACGGCTTTATAGTTTCCGGCGCCACACATATCTGTGTTACAGGTACAGGCTTACACGTATGTTAAATCTAATTTCCACCGTCTTATTTTCATGACGGATTAAATTTAAAGAGTGACAAAATGTCGGCGGAAAACAGTGAAATGTGCCAATAATAATATATTTATTCATTTATATTTGTGCATGGTTGTGGTGAGCGCCTCTGCGTATGTGCGTGTTTGTTCTCTAAATGTACTAATGTCTTGTTCGTCCATAGGACGTCTCAACCGATATAGTGTAGTATTGAACAACGTGTTGAGGCATCAACCAACTGTGGACAAGTGGATCAAGGTGGCAAACATGAACAAGTCCCGTGCTAGACAATGTGAGTCTGCTAGCGATACACGGTGAGTCTGCGAGCGAGACAAGATGTGTTGTTTTTAAAGTTTTATGGTTTCTTTAAATCCATGGCACGCAATTTGAAGAAAACGAAGCAACGTGGCGAGCGTGAAGCGGTGAATCTGCGAGCCAGGCACGGTGATTCTTGGAGCGTGACACGATGAGTCTACGAGCGAGACACGGTGAGTATGCGAGCGACACGATGTGAATTGTGTTATAAGCTATGTGATCCCTTTATAAACATGGTTCGTAATTTGCGGAACATTATAGTAACATCACATTTTCATACGACACGTTTGTATAAATACACACGGACCCGCCTTGTGGATTCCCACTCAACATCACGCGACTACATTCCACTATTCCCCGACAATCACAGTGGTAGGTGAAACTAAGCAAACGTTTGCAGGAATCGTGTAGAATATCATGTAATATGATGAAGGTTGATGCTTGTTTCTAAAGAAAACGAGCACACACCTGTTCACCATACTACAGTTAGGAATTCAAATGACACTAGAACTCCTGTCAGTGTGGTAAGAAATAAATTTCCTCCATCCTGTACAGTTCTTGTATTTTTCCGCTTTTAAGGCAGTGGTAGCGATGGCGTCGTTGGCCGCGTGTCTGTACGTATGGCTACTCGATGGTTCGGACGGAAAGAACCTCATCAGCAATGTCGCGCCCTGCACGCCTACCTTCAACTGTTGGCACTCTATCAACATTGTTTTTGAACAGAGATATGGCCATATTTGAGGACTACACAACACTTATGCTGTGCCCAGATTAAAATTTCTAGTGGCCGACCTTCAACATATGCGTGTGCCAGTGACTGTAGGATCCCTTGCGCATGAAGACGTCATGCAATTGTTTTGGCCGCCATTTGATGGGGAGCATGTTGTGTTTTGATTTTCTGTAGAGAAAAAATTACACAATTTAACGAATTGTGTTCAGCGAGTTGATGACATAATAAATATTAACATACTTGATTTACGGAACTGTATTCGCATGCTTGTAGAGTTGTGTGTGTCTGTGTTTCCGTTCAGTGGTGTGTGTGTGTGTGTGTGTGTGTGTGTGTGTGTGTGTGTGTGTGTGTGTGTGTGTGTGTGTGTGTGTGTGTGTGTGTGTGTGTGTGTGTGTGTGTGTGTGTGTGTGTGTGTGTGTGTGTGTGTGTGTGTGTGTGTGTGTGTGTGTGTGTGTGTGTGTGTGTGTGTGTGTGTGTGTGTGTGTGTGTGTGTGTGTGTGTGTGTGTGTGTGTGTTTGTGTGCGTGTGGTTGTGTATTGTATACGCACGCACGCACACAGGAATACATTCGGGTATACATTGCCACGCAAGCATAACATAACGTAACGTAATTATACTTAAATATGCATACACGTATGTCCATAAAACCTAGCGTTGTCCTTAATTAATCAGAACGCGTAATTTAAGTGGACACTTGAGGTTCACGACGTTCACGAAGCACACAAGTATTACTAGAATGACCGCATGCGCTCGTTAATTTCCTCCGTGTGTGTATTATTGTACAGCGCAGTGCAGTGCAGTGTATGTTTTCTTTTTATGCAGTGCTGTGTGCGTGTGTGCAGTGCGTGTGTGTGTGTGTGTGTGTGTGTGTGTGTGTGTGTGTGAGTGTGTGCGTGCGTGCGTGCGTGCGTGCGTGCGTGCGTGCGTGCGTGCGTGCGTGCGTGCGTGCGTGCGTTCGAGTGTGTGTGTGATGTGTGCGCATGCGTGTGTGTGTTATTGTACAGTGCAGTGCAGAGCAGTGGAGTGTGTTTGTATGCAGTGCTGTGTGCGTGTTCTTGTGCATGTGTGGAGTTGTTTGTGTTTATATACATTATATACATCTGAATGTGTATTGTTTATTAACATTGATGTCGATAGAAACCACTGGTAATACGAGGATGTATTTCTCTACCCAGCTATGATAGGCGTGGTTATTTTGTTAAACGTCAGGTGCTACGATGGTTGGGCTGCTGTGGTTAGGGTACTACGATGGTTGGGTTGTGGTGCTCAGAGTACTGCTATGGTTGGACTGCGGTGGTGAGGGTACTCCGGTGGTTGGGCTGCGGTTATGAGGGTACTACGATGGTTGGACTATGTTGGTGTGGGTACTACGATAGTTGGGCTGGGGTGGTCAGGCTAGTACGATGGTTGGGCTCCAGTGGTTAGGATACTCAGATGGTTGGGCTGCGGTGGTCAGGGCACTACAATGGTTCGGATGTGGTGTTCGGGGTACTACGACGGTTGCCGGTGGTGGTCTGGATACTACGATGGTTGGACTGCAGTGGCGAGGGTACTAAGATGGTTGGGCTGCAGTGGCCAGGGCACTACAATGGTTCGGATGTGGTGTTCGAGGTATTACGACGGTTGCCGGTGGTGGTCTGGATACTACGAAGGTTGGACTGCGGTGGACAGGGTACTACGATGGTTGGACTGGGGCGATGAGGGTATGACGATGGTTTGGCTGCGGTTGTGATGGTGCTAAGATGGTTGGACTGCGGTGGTGAGGGTGCTATGATGGCTGGACTGCAGTGGCGAGAGTGCTACGTCGGTTTGTCTGAGGTGGCGTTGGTACTACTACGGTTGGGCTAAGCTTTACTGAGAGATGCATTTTGCCATTATTAAATGCACACACGCACGCTCTTAGGCACGCACGCACGCACGCACGCACACGTCTGAATGATACACACTCACCTGAAATAATTAAGAAATAAGTTGAACGGTTTTTTTAATTAAATATGTCAGATTGTTTTATCATATATAAAGACGCATGTCGACAAATTGCGCCAACCAATTACCACAGACCACCCTGAGCATTCTTCAGCTGGATTTTCCTACCTAGAATGTTCAAACTCTGAAGAATGCTCAATTCTTTGTCTCTTTCTGAAGATGTCTTTATGCCAATACACAAGGTTTCTCTTTGAATATTCCCTGCTGTCTCTTTGCATATGCTTCAGCTGCAGCTGCCTCATTGAACCTTTTAAAATGTTAGAACATGCATCTATTTTATTGGAATGCTGGTGATGAATTGATTTGGCAATCTCATTTGCTTTCTCCATGCCTTGACCACTACATTTTGTCAGTCCTAGGTGCAAGCCAGATAGAAATGGCATATGATACACAAGGCAGGGCATGTAGGGGGTGACCCTTTTCTTTTCATATCCTTTCCGCTTCCCTTCAAGGCTAATGAAAAGTGTCACCCAATCATTGGCTAGATCAAAAATATTTGCAGAAGTGACACCATTCTGATCACGATAATCATGATTGACAACTGCATATAATGCATCGAATCTCTGCCAGACTTCTACAACTTCTATTCTTTTGTATTAGGATGTATAGCATCCCCAACAGCAAGCTACTCTGCTAGACGTTTCATAAGTTTTTTCTCTTCACCCATCAAACTGGTGAATTCCAGTACCTTTACCGGCTGCATTCCTGGTCTCCCATATTCTGAAACTTACCCCACAATGAGAAATGCACTTAACTAGTTCATCAATATGGGATACATTTGATTTTGGAATGATCCCATTTTTTTCTTTAGCATCATAATCAGTTGCATCCTCGATCAAATTGATTAGAAGTCTGTCAGTGATTCGAAGCATAATATGCAGTTGATCAACAACAACTTGACTAAGTGTGATTCTAAGAAGAGGTTTAAGCCTGCAACCATTGGTAATTGCTCAATGCATTTTGAGACATTTCTTCGATTGTTCTTGCCAAATTTTCTTGGCAGTAGAAATCATGTGCTTTAGACATATCCCTACGGTCATCGGTGTGAATCTTGCAGTATATGAAGGCATGGTTGGAAGTTGCACCCGCCATGCCAAGTACCATAAGGAGAAATTTGTAGTCTCCTCCCATACATAGCAACAGCAACAGTGTGATGACACGCTGATGTAGATACGTTGGAATCCAGCGTGTCATTATCTCCTGTTGTAATGGGATGAAACACCCAACATCCGTTTGAATAGGGTAGACCTGACGAATACACAATTACCATGTGTGTTTACAGAAATTAATATTTCTAATACCTCCATAATTTTACGATTTTGTTATTGAACTTTACTCGCATAGGTATTACATATATAGACAATACCTATTCAAAGCTATGCATATATGATAATGGATAACTTAACAATACAACACCGGATTTCGAAACCACCTTCTGCCATTTCGAAACTTGGGCAATTTTGACTTGTTTTAATCATAAATCATATTAAATTAATCATATTAGATTAATCACATTAAGTTCTACAAACGAATTCGCTTCAACTACAGTTCACACGTCCAGTCACCGGGAAGAGAAACACATATTTACGTCTTTATCTTCAACAAAATTATTCTGCAACATGTTATAATCCACATTACATTTCCAGACGTTGGCTCTGCGAATAAGCGTTCGTCCTCGCCCAATTTCCTGACCCCGGTTATGTGAATAGCGTTGTCCAGATAATTTTCTGTTTCTCCGCCAGGTAGCTGGTAGAAAAGCGTGGAACTTGTTAGGTATGAAATGACAGGCTTGAATACGTACGTTGGTAAGATTGATATTTGTAGTTCTATGGAAGTTAGACACAACTAAGACATCGGCCATTACCCATCGGCCGTACGAAAAGTACAATAATAAGTAAAACTATTATGTTTTTGTGGCGGTGTATTAAAAATCCCTTTATATCGCCCACGTTTCATTACCTACATGTATTTCCCGTTTACTTATGACAGTTAGCCATGTCTTTTGGTAACACAGGAGTGGTTTATTTGCAGAGTTTTGCATCTGTAGAGTCAGTGAGTCCACTATAGGTTTTTCCATTTCCCTGTGTGGAATCTTGTTACTTCCCCTGACACATAGTCATAGAGAATCATACATAGACACCAGCCTGGTGACTGGAGCCTGGCCGGGCCGAGTTCGACTTACCAACTAACACCGACCAGTGGTCGAAGAGCAAAACCAACGTATGACGTGTGACGCTTGCCTACATGTCCATCCGACTAATGTAAGTTGAACGAGAATTAGTCAACGCTGGTTGTTTCAAAGTGGCAGCAAGCATCACATGCAACAGATTCATCAGCTTACAGCTTCTAACGTCCCTAAATGTACTATCAAAGACAGCAATATCTATATAGTGACCTTTCACCCTGAAGGAGGTGGCAATGTTCATGAATGTTGGTTGGATGATGTGATGTAATTCTCGCCAAACTAGGTAACACAGAATGCGTTCAGCTTACTCTGGTGGCAAATAGAATGACCACTGTTCATTGTTAGTCGGTAAGTCAAACTCGGTCTTGGTAGAAGGGACCAACGGCTTTTAGTGTCTCTTCAGAAAGACAGAGGCAAAGCGGGGTGGACAAAATTGCCCAAGTTTCGAAATGGCAGAGGGTGCTTTCGAAACCCAGTGTTTGTTGTATTATTTAGTTATCCACTATCATATATGCATAGCTTTGAACAGGCATTGTCTATCTATGTAATATGCGAATAAAGCTTAATAACAAAATCGTAAAATTATGGAGGTATTACAAATATTAATTCCTGTAAACACGCATGGTAATTGGTGTATTTGTCAGGTCTACCCCATTCAAATGGTTGTTGGATGTTTCATCCCATTGTAACTTCACCGTTACCTGTCTCTCATAACCGTCTCACGTCAGGACCTTCCACCTACTTCATTCAGCATTCAGCCCTGACGTGATTTCGAATAGAGACAACTAATACACGTTCGTGTATTCTACAGGTTCGACCTACAGCGTAGGCTTTTATTGTTATACACAACATCAATCTGTTATAGCGCTACTGACATACATAAACAAGTTCTCTCGAGGGTTGAAGATCACCTCCCTTGGTATCGGAAGATGAGACCTCGGTAGTAGGCTCTCTCAGCTCTCTCTCTCCGCTGGCCTCTACTTATAGTGGAGTAGGAAACATGGGCATGCTTCCTATCACGTACGCCAGTCACGCTCTTCACGTGGACCTTTCTGCATTGGTCTAATTAAAATATATGTTGTGCACCTCCATTGTCGGAGAAGCTAAGTTGGGAAATCGTGGAACCCGCGTAACTCAACTCTCATCTATAGGTATGAAATCGTGTAGACACTATGCAAATCTTCCTCTTGACCGTACCGTTGATCAGTGCGATATTAATCACCTTTCCCCGTTTCGACAAACACCTCTGCTTGTCTATCGGCGAGTGTTCAATAGAGCATTGAGACTCAGCATGAATCAGCGATACATCCCTTATTGACATGTCTACATAAAATAGATAAACTGTGTGCACACCTGTTAGTATTCATATATTAATCTGCTATTCATATATACACGGTATGCTCTTTACACCATGACGACAGGATAATGACATGGTGGATACCAAGGTGACAGGATATCTGCCTCAAAAATAGGTGGGATTGATGGGTGGTTACACCCCCTCATAGTTGTTTACCTGCAGTCAGATAAAATTTTACAATATTTTGTAAATCACACAGTATAAGGGTATATGATCAGTGGTGTATTTGGGGGGAGGGCATTGGGCAATGGCCCTCCCCCTTTGGGTAAAATTAGTTTTACTGTATTTTTCTGTTGCACCACTATATGGTAGACTGAGTGACTAGTCTTGGTCTCCCCCTTTGTGAGATCTATTGAGGGGTGGGAGGTTGGCCTAACAATAGGTGCGAGGCAGGATTGGTGGGAGGTGGACTCTCAAAATTTTTGGGAGATGGGAAGTGGAGACCCTCAGACACTCCCATCTGTTGTTCTTACACACTATTCATGTGAGTGGGTCCCTGGTGACAATGGTCATAAGCAAGGTCCCTAGGTAACAGTGATGACATAAAGTATATAAGGTTGTGGTGGTCCCATGCTGATTCACGTGACAGTTGTCTCAGACAACGTTCCATGGCAACTGTGGGGTGCACAACTCTTGGGTTTCCCACTGCGGCTACATGAGGGAAGATGGGTAGAGTTGGGCATTTTTCCCCCTTTGGGGAAGTTGTAAATTATATTTTATTATAATATAACATACATGTTTTGTACTTGTATCAACAGACAACATTCTGGCTAAGTATATAAAGTAAGATTAGCTGATTGTAAAATCTAACTATTCGAGATATTATGATAAATTCTGTATAGTTGTGATCTGTATAGTTCAGTAGTTTTGTACTGATTGCCTTTTTCAGAGGTGTGACATTTTTGGTTTCACTAAATGTTGAAATTGTCTATGTTAATCATAGGCTTGTTCACAATTGGTGTGGTAATCAGATGTAATCTATACCAAACTGTGCTTGAGATTGGTGCCTAGTTATATTTATGAAACCATTACAGTTGATAAATATGCAGGATATCATACAATCCAACAGAAAGTTAACCTGTTTTCATTCTGTCACATCTTGATACCAGTGGACTGAACCGTTGAGGTGGTTGAATGCCTGCTTACCTCACCAGATGGCAGTGTGAAGCTGGCAGGACTCGGTGCACGGGACAATCTGCGATTGGAGGCAGGCATGTGTCTCTCTGGCAACTACTTTGACGAGAGGATTACTCTGGTGGAAGCAAGTCTGGCTTGGACCATGGGTAAGTGCTGCATCCACCATTAAGCTTCATGGATTGCAAAGTTGACTATGTGTAAATGATTGCAATAATATCATGCGAGAAATATAAGCGTTTCTGAAAAAAATTTACTATTTATTACCCCAAATAATCATATTAAAAGAAATTGAGTTGCTAAGACATTTAGAATCTTTTAGGTGTTGACACACCTATGTGTGGACTTTCAGTAAAATTAATTGGGCTTCATGGTTACAAAAATTCAGTGGGTACATCTTGTTGGAATTTAAAATCCATATTCCTTAGTTTGGAACTTGTGGGGATGATAATATTGTTAATATGAAATAGTTAAGAATTTGTACAGCATTTGTGTAATATACATTCAAATGGTAAAGTGACAATTGTTTCAACTGGGATGGGTATTTGGTTGCGTGTTTGCTGTCCGAAATCCTTAAATGATTGATAATTTGCATATTGGAATGGTTTAACTAGTTTTGTATTAAACAATGTTATGCTATGAAACTGGTCATTGTTATTGGCTCAGTCGATATCATCTATTTTTATCAAACCTTTGTTGAGCTTATTCTGTGCACCCAGAAATCTACCTTTTTTGATTGTAGAGGAAATTTTTATTTAAAATAGAATTTATTAACTGAAATATTCCTGATTAGTTTCAGCTATGTGCTGTTGTGAAACTGCTGACGTTCCAGGTGTCAGCATCATTCTGCAGCAGCTAAAAGACAGGCCGGCCGTGAGAAGGGTCGGCTGTGTGTCTTCTGGACCCCCGCAAGAAGTATGTGTCATCATGTCTATGTTCATGTCCTCACAGTTTTGTCATTTTTAGATTTCAAGTTGTGCCTTTCTTGTGATGGTTCGTTGGTATGTTTGTTTTGGGTGTCCTCTTTTCCTTTTTCCACATGGTTTCCAGCCCCACGCCTGTTTTTGCATTCTTGTAAGTACATGGCCAAAATATTTCCATCTTCTGTTCAATATTGTTGACTTGATTGACTCAGCATTTGTTCATTTAAGGACTTCCTCATTGGTGATGAATTTGTTCCATTTGATGTTTTCTTTAGAAGCCCAGGTGTAGCAAATAACATTGTTGTTGAACATTCTTATGTATAAATAACATTGTTGTTGAACATTCTTATGTATTTATACCCTTTGTATTGATACCCTTTGACCTCTAAATTGTTGTGAGTTTTTTAAATACTCCCCATGCCTTTCCTAGTCTATTCTTTGTGTAAATGGAATAGTCTCCATCTTTGGATGTTACATTTCCAAGGTAGGTGAAATGATCCACATCTGTCGGTAAAACTGTTTTTCACAGTTTGCTGTCGTGACTTCAAAATTAGAGATGGTATTATTTTTTTACACTTGGTGGTTTTAAGTACACATGAAAATGTAATAATATTGTGAGATAATGTTGTCTTGTTCTGTAGCAGACACAGTATAAGGGTATATGATCAGTGAAATTTTTTGGGGAGCTTTGGGCCATGCCCCCCCTTTGGTTTACATTTTTTAAACTGTATTTTTTTGTTGCACTGCTACATGGGTGACTAGCCCCGGCCCTCCCCCTGTGAGATCCTAGACATATCACTGTACGTGATAAATTAAAACATCCAGTTGAAAAATCTGACATCTCAATAAGTCAATGGAAAGGCCTGGCTTGTATATCTATTGAGGGGCGAGGGTGGGGGGTGGCAGAAGGTGGGAGGTTGGCCTGAAAAATAGGTGGGATTTAGGATTGGTGAGAGGTGTACACTCAAAATTGCCACAGTCCTTCTCTGTTCTAGCACACTATTCATGTGATTGGGCTGATGAGAAAAGGGAAAGTATCAAACAAACAAATCCGTCTATTATCTCTTGGTGGACATCTAAAATTTTACATTTATTGGCATAATAATGACTAATGTATTTCTTTATGTTACAATCAATTTAATGTGTTCACTGACTTACTGAGATGTCAGATTGTTCAATTGGACAGGGGTAATATAAAAAAATTAGAATCATACCTCTTGAAATGTTGCTTATTTTGAATGTTTTAATTCATCATATTCTTTGGCGTATCTAAGATTTCACAAAGTGGAGAGCAAAACTAGTCATTCAGGCTACCATGTAGCGGCACAACATAAAAATACAGTACAAAATTTACCCAAAGGGCTGGGTGAATTAAAAAATTAATTGGAATTATTCAATTCAATTCCTGAATTTGAATTGAAAGAATTTCACCGAGCTGAATTTGAATTGAAATATTTTTAGTAAGTTGAATTGGAATTGAAGGAAAATTAATTGAACCTTATTTTTGTGTGTGGTGCAATCTGGTTTTATTTCCAATGTGGCCCTCAATCCAACCCTAGAATTGTATGCCTAGAATATGTGTACACATTAAATTAACTGTTTCCTAATAAAATAACTCTTGCACAATCTTGAAGGCTGGGAACCTGAAGAAGACATATCTGCACGACTTGGTCAAGGGGTGCAAGATGCTGCCTTTAGCAGACTGGTCATTGCCCGTGTACTACACTGACCATTCTCACTCTGTCACACAGGCACACCAGGTATGTGTTTGTTGCATTGGCGTATTTGATGTGAACAGATTTACATTTAATGAAGGAGGTTTGTGTATCTGTTTACTAATCTGCATATACTGTATATATCATGTACGCTGAAGATACTAAAATAACACAAATTCCTTGACAGTTTAACATTTTATGAATGTGTCTATTCTACCAGTACAACAAATACGGCTTGTGCATGCGTTCATGCGTGCGTGCATGTGCGCACATGCATGTGTATATATATACGTATGTAGTAATTATGTACAGCAGTAAATGCACACAATCAGACAATGTGCTAATTTGTTTTAATAGTGATAGTTTATTTTGAAAACACAAATGAAGAACTTTGAGAGACATAAATACTGAGACATTTCAACTTGTCAAGTAAGATGCACAGCAAGTTGGAGAAGTTGGAACTTAAACAGTGGGCAACCTATTGTCAAATGCTGGAACATCAGTGGCATTTTCAACCTAATGATTCTCTATATCCATGACTACATTACATACAACTACCATGTATTTGTTGTACTGAAAGAATCTGCATCCACATGGACAAACATGCATCTCCATATCTGTAACTCTATGTACATTTATAAATACAGTTATAAATATTGAATAATGTACATGGTTCAGATGCAGGTTTACAGGGCTGACTGCATAAACTTCATCGAGAGCGTCATTGTGGGCGACATGACAACCATGCCGCACATACAGTATTCACTGAGTAGACACAAGGTAATTGGTGTATATGTCAGGTCCACCCTATTCATACGGGTGTTGGATGTTTCAGCCCATGATGACAGGACACGCTGGACACCAACGTGATAGGATGTCTGCCTCAAAAATAAGTGGATGGTGGGATTGGTGGGAAGTTGTCATCCAAAACAGGTGGGAGAGAAGCATGGAGACCCCTGTCAATCTGTACCTGCAATCAGATAACATTTTACCTACTTTGTAAATCACACAGTGTAAGGGTATATGTTCAGTGGCGTATTTTGGGGTCAGTTCCATTAAATCAACTCAAATTCAAATTCCTTTCAATTTAATCAATTCCAATTAAATTAATTTTTTTCAAATTCATTTTTTCAATTCAAATTCCAGCTCAAATCTTTCAATGCAAATTCCAAATTAATTCTATTGGAGTTTTTCCAACACAAACGCATGGGATAATAGTAATATGTAATTATAATAGGCATTTTTTCTGTAATAGTAATAGAGGAACTAATAGTAATAGATCTTAAAGTAATAGATACAATTCTATTACTTTTCTAACTATTGCTGCAAACTTACAAAATATCAGGTTTGTTTGCATGTTATTCCAATTGCTAGTAATTGTAAACAATGTATAGACAATAGCTGAGCCGTTATTCAAACAACACGAAAAGACCAGTAGGCTGATCATTTTATGGTTTCAGAAATACCTGCTCAATGAAACAATGCAGGAGTAACAAGCTAATTACTAATTGTTGGAAAGCTCCATTGGGTTGGCTATGGATTCACACATTCCTAGCACACACAAAGGGCATGATTTCAGATATGTGAAGGCAGACAACAAATGTTATCTTAGAGAAGGAGCTGCAACCTGAAATGGTCTGAGAAATGGCAGATGCTGTTCAATTTTGGGAAATGTAAATGCCTACATACAGGACATGGGAACTTGAATGTAAATTTTAAAATGGGAGATACTGTTCTGGGTACTACTGTAAAAGAAAAGGACTTAGGAGTTACAATAAGCGCTGACATGAAAGTTTCAGAGCAGTGTGGTATTGCAGCTTCAAAGGGTAATCAAATTCTTGGATTGATTAGAAGAAACATAACATACAAGGGAAAAAAGTTAATTATACCTCTTTATAAAGCAATAGTTAGACCTCATTTAGAATACTGTATACAAGCATGGAGACCATATCGTAAGAAAGATATAGATACGCTTGAACGCATACAAAGGAGAGCAACTAAAATGATTCCAGAACTTAGAGACCTTAGTTATGAAGAACGCCTGAAAGAATGTGGTTTAACAACTCTAGAGACAAGGAGGTTAAGAGGAGATCAGATTGAAGTTTTTAAGATATTGACTGGGTATGAAAATATTGCTAGAAATATGTTTTTCTCACTCAAGAAGGATAGCAGAACTAGAGGACATGAGGTAAAATTAGTAAAGGATCAATGTAGATTGGACATCAGGAAGCACTCGTTCTCACAGAGGACAATAAATGGATGGAACAAATTGTCTACAGATTGTGTAACTGCTAGCAGCGTGAATATGTTTAAAAACAAGGTTGACACATATCTCAGGAGGGCGGGTTATAAGTAGATGAACATTGTTGGACTCTCGATAAGCCAATGGCTTCCTTGTACACTTGCCATCTGGGCCTTTGGCTTGGATGGCAAATCTTGTTAAATCTCTTGTTAGATCTGTATGGAATTCAAAGTAAGCACCCCACCATAGTTTGATTTGAGCAGAACTTCTGAGTTCTTTCTTCCAATTGCCACATGGTAACATTGCCATGCAGACCCTTTGTTTAAATTTGGACAAACGTTCTCACCTCAGATCTTCAAATGGTGTACAAATGTATGTTTAGCTGCTACAAAGACTTTGAGTTCATATAAGCAACATTTCAAGAGGGTGTGATTCTGATTTTTTTATATTACCCCTGTCCAATTGAACAATCTGACATCTCGGTAAGTCAGTGGCAAAGATAAACTGTATTGCACCTATCCTGGCTTGGCCTGTATGTCTATTGAGGGGCGGGGTGGTGGCAGGAGGTGGAAGGTTGGCCCCCAAAACAAGTGGGAGCTTCCTGCTGCCCCCTTGTTGTTCTAGCATACTATTCCTGTGAGTGGGCTGACAAGGAACGGGAAGTGTCAAAGAAAAAAATCAGTTTATTATCTCTTGGTGGAAACCAACAATGTTACATTTATTAGCATAAGAATGACTAATGTTGCATTTCTTTATGTTCAAAAACCACTTGCTGCTGAGGTAGCAAAAACAGGATGTAAATGGAAAAACTGGAAGATCCAAACCCAGGAGTCAATGTCCGTCAGGGAATGAAAAGGCTTAAGTAAAGAGCACTGGAGTAACATGGAAATCAAAAAGTGTGCGGATACTGTACTTGGCAAATTACACATTTTGTTTCGTTTATTATTTGAATGTGATTGTTGTAGGCAGTAGAGAAATTGACTGGAGCGCTGTTCCAGGGACCTCCGCTTATCTCAGCCGTGAAACGACAATTTCGAGTGAGAACAATTTATGAGAGTAAACTCCTCGAGTACAATTGGCAGACTTGGGTAGTTTATATATATTTTTAATGGAATGATAAACAAGTGAATTGAGTCCTTTGCATATATGCAGTCTTGAAAACTTTCAGAAAATTCAGAAGTCCCATTTTCATGATTTAAATGTGATTAATATTCTAGAAATATACCCACAAATTATTAACTGTGATCTCTAATTCCACTGAAATGAACTTAATATGATGACTCTGGTGTGATGTTTACTGAGAAACTACAGTTCCTCTTGTTTTCAACATGTTGCAGTGACTGGATTATTACTCAGTCATTTGTAAGACACATTTTACTGAGAGTTGGCGCTGATATTGTGTGCATCTCTCATCTCCCCAGGGATCGTCTCAGTGAGGTGTGATGCACGCACATACATACGAACCTTTGTGTCCACATGGGGCTCATTCTGGGGGTCCAAGGTCAGATGCAAGAGCTGTTTAGCTTCCGAGAAAGAGAAGGTAATGTTTGAAATATGACTGGAATGTTAAATTGATATAGCTCGATACCTCTAGTTGTATTACAAAATTACGACACTGTTGCTATTTTATAGTAAGCTGTGACGTTTGCAACCTGGTTTCAAATTAGGTATCGACAATTTACTGTCATCTATCAAAAGTTAATGTTGACCCCTAAGACAGTTCTAGTATACTTGGAAATACCAGTTCGTGTTTTTGTTTAATTTATGCATATAGTTGGACTAAGTTTTAAATAAACAGAAAGGTGCAAAAACGTGTTGTTCTCGGTGAAATAAACATCACAATTACATATATCTTAAGACCCATGAATGAGCACAAGTGACTTTGCAAATATAATTAAAACGTTAAAAATTGGTAAAATTTACAATATATTTTCCAACGTGATTTTATTTGGTATAACAAGGTATGTACAAATCAGAACTACGTCTACTAAGATCACATCATTAATTGGAATATTTCATGGAGGGAGTGAACATTTCATAGCAAAATCCTCACCCTGAAGTGAATATTTCATGGGGGTGAATACTTGATCACACCCTGACAATTAATTTTGGTCAAGGACAGAAGTCTTGGCCAGAGAGTCATTGAGTAATTGTGTCAACAACTTGTGTCGGAGTAACACAATTCAACCTTCAGAGTTCCTGAGAGGAGTTCATCTCTCGTGTGATGTTCTATGTTGAATTGTTATCATAAATGTAACATAAACAATGTAAAATAATGTTTAGTTTTTGTGCCCGCAACTGACGCATCTCAGACTAAGCTGAACTGTCTTCCTTTTTTAGATTAATTTATAGTCAATAGAGCATTTGTCAGTAGCTAGAATATGCCAGTGTTTTAAATCTTGCACTGTTTTGAAAAGTGAAACATCAAACTAATGTCATTGTAATTGCACCCTATGTTGATCACTACAGGGAGCTGTATGATTTTTGTAATCGTATTTGATTTTATAATTGCACAGATATGTCAGCAACACAAGCCGCTCGGCGACGGTGGCAGCAGCGATAACTTGACAGTGCCGCCACGAAGGATGGTGCAGTGGTACTAGCGGCGCGGAACGTCTTCTTAGACGGGATGCAATCACCATGCACCGCTGTCTGGCGCACTCGCCCTTGCCCGGAATTCTAGTTCTTTACATTCGCTGCCGCACATGCCTGCTGAGGTGCTGAAGCACGAGGGCGCCACCCTGCGACGTCACGCCAGCGAGATGTTACTGCCAACGAGCAAGAAGCTGGCAGCTTCTCACAACTTCTCACATGGCGATGGTAAGTACATTCTGGAGTTCAACTTAGTATCATCCACAGTACACCAGCTGATACACTTGTAACTAATGCACTGTTGTGACTGATACACTGTCGTAACACATACATCACCTGCCCCTCCAGGTGGCACCACAGGACAAGTGTTTCTTATTCCACAGTGTAGCGCAAGTTGGGTAAATGCTTTATTTGTATAATTTATGTTGGCCGTGTACTAAAATTTCATAACAACTCGGCTGACACATCTACCCAATGAGTAAAACATGTCTGACAAGTCTACATGCTTAATTAATAAGTTGGCACACTTAATTAATATAGACTTATAGGCCAATCGCAACCAGTATAAATAACCATTAATATGTTGCTTGGTAGCTATCCAATTTGTTCAGAAAAAATTTATTCCTTGATGTGTTTTGGGGTAAAGAACACCTGTTTTCGTTCTTTAACCTTGGGCCTTGTGTGGCTCAACTAGCCCCGTTCCGACAATTAAGCTTTTTTTAATTAACTTCTCCTTAATGCGCAAAGTAATATAAATACTTTTCTTCCCTGTGCATAGTTAAACTATTTGCAAGTGCACAAAAAATTAAGTCTGGTCACAAGCGTTGATAGTTTACACAGAAGCAGACATTAATCACAATCACAAAAAGTTTCAAATGAATATAAAAAAATATACTTAAATTTTTTTTTTTTTACCGTTGTGACAAATGCACTTATTGTTCATTAATCGTGGTCTAATAGCATGTTCAATTACTGGGTGGTACCATGTAACTGTTGCTGCTGAAGTTTCCTGGGAAACATGGGTGGCTCAACTAACAATACCTTCCCCTATTCATAATTGTAACATTTACATAAAAATTATTAAGATAGTTTACGTTGATTAACGCTTAATTACATTCACTGTAATCATCCCAAACATTTTACTCAGATGGGTACCTCCAAGTCGAATGCCGCCTTTCTCATCTCGGTGAATCACATTTCAAACACGATCTGTCATGTCGTCTTCAGCTGGTTTTCGGACCGTGAGTGTGTCAACCGACTGTTTCTGTACATCAATGCGCTGACGTTCTGCGGCATCGGGACGTCTCTCAGCATCTTCTGTCTCAACTACGAGATGCTCGTTGTCTACGCAACCCTCTTTGGTCTCTTTATTGGTGAGTTAGTTAAAGTTGAATCAAATCCTGTCTGCGTCGTTTAATCTTGTAAGTTGTTCTTGTAATCATAAAGGATTTAAAGAAGTTTAGAAGTCTAGACATTTGATTTGTTTATGACTGTCTTATCATATATATGGGGTGCAGTGGTTAGAACATTCGACTGTCAAACAATTTCATTCACTCCACGTTGCTTTAGTTCACTCAGCTGTATAAATATAAATGACTTCCTGGCTATAGACAGTGGTGGATATGTGAACGAATAGTCTTTGCACAGTAATTACAGCGAGGCTGAATGCTTCCCAGAGAAGTTGAGTTGGTGTTGGAATGAACAGGTCTACCAGGGGATGAAGTATAAAGCCCTTTGATTGGTCATACAGACTAGATACTGTGCTAGATAAGAACTTACCTTTGTACACACATACATAGCATACATAAAATGTATCACATATATCACATACCATAACAATTCACCAAGAAATGTGTTACAGCTAAACATCACCAATAGTACAATTCACCTCAAATCTAATACACCTGTATCTAAGTGCTGCCCCTTGTGACATATTGCAGGCGCGTGTGTGTGTCGCTGACTTCAGTTGTTCTGGTGGGTCTGCTGGGCATTGAGCAACTCACCATCTTGTTCGGACTGCTGCTTCTCTGCTAGGACGTGGCGACCATTGTCCAGTCCGTGGGGCGCAGGAACATAGTGGTTGGAACATCAAACTCTCATCCTGATGCTTGTTCAGTGTCCTTTAAAACTGCTGTGCGTGAAATAGGCTGAAGTCAGTGTGGATGTGTTTGGACGTAGATCTCTGAACAGTAGAGTTTTATTTACCTTGAATTGGCTATATTGGGTGTTAATCTAAAAATGCTTCTTAAAATAGCTACGTGTGAAATAAACCTTGGCTGCGCAGGGAAAGCAGACACCAGGTGACAGCACTGCACAATGCATGTTTCTGACAAGTTTTGTTGAACCCTGGGATGGAGCTACATTTGTCTTGTTTGTTGTACTAGAGGTATTGTTGCGTTATTTGTGTCCCAGAAATTATTGCTAGTAAGTATTAATTTATATTATTAATTGTTCATCATAACACAATAATGTTAGCAGCCTAGATGAAGTCCATATAAATTTTCTAGAGTGTTGACCACATCTACAGTGTTAGGAATGCCAATTTATTTTTCCGAGTTGACGCAAACACACAGTTTGTTGAGAAATACCGGAAGTTATTTGTAGTCTGCTTGAGTGCAACATGATTGTTGATGTGTTCAATAGTTAAAGAGGATAATGGCATTATGTATATACATAAGTAGTTTACTACATTAACATAATTATGTGTGTAATGAACAACATTAAAAATGTGTACCCCAGTTATTTTGAAGTGTGGCTGAAAGTATTACCACTGGAGATACATGCGCGCGTGTTATTGTGGTGCGTGTGTGCATGCGTGCGTGTGGGTGGGGTGGAGCGATCGGAATCTTGTGGTAACTACCAATGACTGAGGCTGCCTCGACCTTCTCCGGATGCTGAAGTGGAACACATTCAGCTTGGAAAAATCCTGATCGTGTTCCTGGCCAACATATTTGCCCTTTCAATAATATGGTCCTACGATTGTATGTTCTTTTGAGCAGCCCATTTCTTGCTCAGAATGCAGTAATCTTTATATCTAAAGCAGACCACACATGATAGATCTCAGATATACTTGTTGCGACAATGTCAAATTCACATGTGGCTTCAAGTTTATGTTTCAATCAAGTACGACAGCAACTTGGCTGACTGTTTTACTCTACTCTAACCTTTTCCTGCGGTTTCGCACCTGACTAGAGTCGAAATTAAATAAATGCATGTTCTGACGACTCTATAATGTTTTCGTGGTGCTATTTGGATAGAGCGTGGAGGAAAACCCTGCCCTAGACACCAACATTTGCCCTCTGGCAGTTTGCTGCCAATATATCTTGATGGTAATTCGTAAGTCCTTTGCATTACGAGGACGATTTGAAAACATGTAGGCATTTCGGAGGGAAATTAATAAGGAATCCAGTTAATACTGTTATGTGTTCTGTAGTCACACAACGAGAGCTCGTCTCTGTCAGGGCTGTTGACAGATTCTCTGATCTAATCTCGCCGCTAAACGACCGGCGTCATAAGTTAGCTACGCGTGACGGTCTAGTCGTGCGTGGGTGTGTATGCGAGAGAGAGTGTGTGTGTGTGTGTGTGTGTGTGTGTGTGTGTGTGTGTGTGTGTGTGTGTGTGTGTGTGTGTGTGTGTGTGTGTGTGTGTATTCCCAAATAAAAGCGTTACAATGTAACACTAATTGTAACACTAGTTTGTCATAAATTTCAAATGTCAGTCAAAAGATTAAAATAATGCACAGAAAAAAGAAGAGACCACAGTGAAGCGAGTGACGCTTTGCCATTCTGCCTTGGGCTCGGGCAATTAGTGGAGCACTTTACAGATTTGGTGTGTGGGACCTCCTCCACAACACAGGATCTCTTTTGGTTGCTTTATTGAACTATTCAAGGGAGAGTGTATGTCGACCCCTAAGCCTGTAGCCTCCCACCCGACTACTGTGACATAACCCTGTGTGTTATAGTTCTCAACCTATTAACTGTAGGAATTACTTTTGCTTATATACTACGTCATGAACAAACAGACGAATTTGTGGTGTGTGTCTTTCAAAGCTGTTCAATCTAAATTAACTGAAGTGACGACATCTAATTAAAATATTTATTCATTAGAATGTTTATTATATACAATACATCATATGGTGATCCAGCATACACGATACAAAATGCGTATATAATATTACTAATCCATTTTATTGATATTGAATTATGCATATTCAATCATAGCTATGTACATCCGCCGGAAGTGGTCAACCTAAGATAGCGCCTACAACAGACAAGCAGACACATGCTCTTTATTTGGCCCTGATATGTACAAGTATTAGTATTACACATATAAATATAGCACACATATCAAATAAGGGGCAAATATACAACGACGGCGCTTTATCATGCTACTGTCCCCAGAAGGGGCTGTATGGAGTTAGTAATCTGAAATTTACGAATCTGTCACCATTAAATATCACTAGTAATAAATATATGCCCAAATACATTAATTGCCGGTCCAATTAAATGTGTAACAATGGAATAGATCATATCTATATACAATACCGAACTAACATTTATGCACACACCTAGCTTTTCATCATATAATGAGAATTAAAGCCGAAATTGTTTGTAGATGATCAATTAGCAAGACTCGAAGAGGCACACATGACAGGTAGTCCGTTGATGAACATCTTTCATGTATCGCGTGAACAGAGACAATAAAAATATTTCCTAGAAAATAGTACACAATATCTAAAACGGGATATGCAATACAGAGTTATTTCACCAATTGATATGTAGAAAATAAATAATATGACACAATATTGTAACGTAGGTGGATTCGCTATAACGTAGTTTAAAAATAAAAAAAACAAACACAGTCATTTCAACAATCAATACATCAACTTGAAAGCTTCAAGCTATGAAGATAAAGGAAGTGCATGATGGAATAAACTTCCATCGCCTAGCTGCTGTTATACACATCAATCGATCAGTACCAACCTCTCAGTGTCGCCGTACCAGCCATGAGGGAAATGCCACCCGTGCACGACGCTGTTTCCTGCTATTCACCACATTCCTGTGCACACATAAAGAACACTTTGTTTTTGT
The DNA here is from genome assembly GCA_963662155.1 of Lamellibrachia columna. NCBI lineage: Eukaryota > Metazoa > Annelida > Polychaeta > Sabellida > Siboglinidae > Lamellibrachia > Lamellibrachia columna. The sequence goes on from OY759274.1 coordinate 23,707,468, forward strand.
TCGTCTTTGTATTGGAACACCTTTTTCAATCTTCACAAATTTTTCCCGACTGGCTGTCAACGTCACGCACAACACCGCATCAAGCATACAGTGTGTGTCAGTGGCCAAGAATGTGTATTGAATCCGAAGCCATGCAAGCCAGCAAGTGGGGTCTTTCACAAATGGGTCTTGTCAGATGCGTCAACAGAAGCACCAACTTCGCCTGGACTGTTATGTGAGAAACTAATTTGAAGAACGTGCTGGCCGGTCAACAGTAATAAACCCTTGTTGGACTAGCCGCAGTTCATTTGGTGATCTCTTGAATGTTCACGGGCAGCTGAACTACTGTATTGTCTGTGCTGGATATAGGCAACGAACCATGACAGGCATATCCTTCGACCCAACAGACGATGTTGCCCGTGTTTTCATAATAGCGTGTAAGCTGCATGTTTATGTCGGTCGATGTCAAAAGCTTCGCTCCGATTCAGTTGAAGCCGTACCACCCCTTTGTGGCTGTCACGGACCTTCAACAGTTCATTCGGAAGCGCTGTTTCAGTTGATAGGGTATTACAATCAGAATTGGAGTTAATTACATTGTAATTAGAACATATGGTGCCCGAAATAACCCGTGGCGCCTCTGTTGCAAGGTAAATGTGAAATCGCTTGAGATTGTCGACGGAAGTACGACACGCACTTCGCGCGAATCGTTTGCCGTGCGTTGAAACAATCGCGTATCAATGCTAACGCGCTAATTCAAAAGAGCAGGTTTATGGATTTTATTGTGGGACATTGTGGGAACTCATAAAACATGAAATAGGTGCACTTAAATGATATTATTTTCTCATCTACTTTGGCACGTCAAACCACCGTTAGAGAGCACAAAAGTCGCAGGTTTCTTTAGTCTACCTCGTTTTCGTTGTCCTTCGGGGTTTACCTCACAGCTGTTTTCGCCGTATTGTCATCGTCGTTTAGTAAAAACTTGGCCGATTCTTGTGGTGAACAAGTCATCCATGTTAATCTGAGCAGTTACTTTCAGAAGTTCTGTGTTAGATATCTTTTGTGGCCAGAAAAATGGCATGATGTTTCAAAGATATGTTGTGTGGAAGGTTGAAAATTATCTCTCATCTGCTTCAGTCAAACGCCAGCATTCTGAAACATATTGCAGAGTGGACGAGTTGTGATGGCAAATAATTTACGTACATGATACATGCGTACCACACCTTGGTTGTCTCGGGGACAAAATAACCCTTTTTCGACCTTTTCTAAAGCAAAATATCTAATAACGTTATAAACTTTAATGATGGCGAGCGTAATTCACAGCAACATGACAACAACACACATGAAGACATACAGTTAACCACAGTTTGACACATAATTTTTTTTATTGTATGTTATTTCCATAAAGCTTATCATGTCTATGACCAGAGCTGCCATGTTGTGTAGTGGAACATGCGATAAATATTGGCAGGATCCAAACACTGAAAAATGGTGTTATGTTTCCCAACAACTAGGGCACCAGATGAAAGCAATTCTATTCATTCAAATTTCTATCGGGGACAGCTTTTGATAATACAATGGAAATAATTGACAGATTGATAAAATTTTAATTATGTATGCAGTTGCGGTTTATTTAAATACGGGACGAAATATTTTCAATTGTTCTGAAACAGTTAAGGTAACATCATGATATATGATAATTCCCTATGTGTCATTCGTATCAGTCTTCTGGGACCACATACATATTAAACATAAACAATATTAGACGATTTCAAAAGAACGCAGCAAGTTTTATAGAAAGCACACTCGGAACCGTAGTTATTCTCATGTAAGAACACAACTGGTCATCACGTTGAATTATCACACTGTCTTTATTAACTTCGAAAGTAAAAATGACATGGTAAACGTCTAGCATTTTAACCCAACCTGCACACGTCTGGCTTAAATGCTTCAAGGTTGGTACTACTAGGATGTGTCTGGTTGTGTGCCCATTTATACTTTTAATAAGCAAATCGTTTGTTGGCTCAAATGTCAGTGGGCGGTCCATTGCCAGTTTGACAGTCAATGTGCCAACGAGGCGAGGGACCAGCGCTCGTAACAAGCCCCGACCATACCCGTGATCATGATCACTCTGGGTGATCACGCGGGCTGTCTGTCGATAATCGTGTGTGAAAGTGGCAATTACCCGCGACGTCACCGATGATGATAAAAACATACCTAGGGGATTATATTAATTATTAATTGAAACGATCAATGTGCGTGAGATCTACAAATAGCTGCGCGAGTGCGTGAGATGGAAGCCAAATGATTGAGTCTCACGCCAAATGTGTGAGACTTGGTAGCTCTGCATGACTCTTACTGTTGGTGTTATGCCCCACCTTATTTTAGGTATCCAAGTTCTCGTGATATAGCGGTAAAATGCTCATAAAAAGCAGGAAACATCCTCCTCCGCTCAACTTTATTGGCTGGCTCCAAAGGCATAAAATGTGCTTAGGATGAACTCATGTGCAACAGATAAATCGATTTTAGCGTAAATTTTGCTTGTTTTTCAAATAACGAAAAACTGTATCGCTGTAATTACTGTGCAAAGACTATTCGTTCACATATCCACCAGTGTCTATAGCCAGGAAGTCATTTATATTTATACAGCTGAGTGAACTAAAGCAACGTGGAGTGAATGAAATTGTTTGACAGTCCAATGTTCTAACCACTGCACCCCATTATATGATAAGACAGTCATAAACAAATCAAATGTCTAGACTTCTAAACTTCTTTAAATCCTTTATGATTACAAGAACAACTTACAAGATTAAACGACGCAGACAGGATTTGATTCAACTTTCAACTTTAACTAACTCACCGATAAAGAGACCAAAGAGGGCTGCATAGACAGCGAGCATCTCGTAGTTGAGACAGAAGATGCTGAGAGACGTCCCGATGCTGCAGAACATCAGCGCCGTGTTGTACAGAAACAGTCGGTTGACACACTCACGGTCCGAAAACCAGCTGAAGACGACATGACAGATCGTGTTTGAAATGTGATTCACCGAGATGAGAAAGGCGGCATTCGACTTGGAGGTACCCATCTGAGTAAAATGTTTGGGATGATTACAGTGAATGTAATTAAGCGTTAATCAACGTAAACTATCTTAATAATTTTTATGTAAATGTTACAATTATGAATAGGGGAAGGTATTGTTAGTTGAGCCACCCATGTTTCCCAGGAAACTTCAGCAGCAACAGTTACATGGTACCACCCAGTAATTGAACATGCTATTAGACCACGATTGATGAACAATAAGTGCATTTGTCACAACGGTAAAAAAAAAAAAATTTAAGTATATTTTTTTATATTCATTTGAAACTTTTTGTGATTGTGATTAATGTCTGCTTCTGTGTAAACTATCAACGCTTGTGACCAGACTTAATTTTTTGTGCACTTGCAAATAGTTTAACTATGCACAGGGAAGAAAAGTATTTATATTACTTTGCGCATTAAGGAGAAGTTAATTAAAAAAAGCTTAATTGTCGGAACGGGGCTAGTTGAGCCACACAAGGCCCAAGGTTAAAGAACGAAAACAGGTGTTCTTTACCCCAAAACACATCAAGGAATAAATTTTTTCTGAACAAATTGGATAGCTACCAAGCAACATATTAATGGTTATTTATACTGGTTGCGATTGGCCTATAAGTCTATATTAATTAAGTGTGCCAACTTATTAATTAAGCATGTAGACTTGTCAGACATGTTTTACTCATTGGGTAGATGTGTCAGCCGAGTTGTTATGAAATTTTAGTACACGGCCAACATAAATTATACAAATAAAGCATTTACCCAACTTGCGCTACACTGTGGAATAAGAAACACTTGTCCTGTGGTGCCACCTGGAGGGGCAGGTGATGTATGTGTTACGACAGTGTATCAGTCACAACAGTGCATTAGTTACAAGTGTATCAGCTGGTGTACTGTGGATGATACTAAGTTGAACTCCAGAATGTACTTACCATCGCCATGTGAGAAGTTGTGAGAAGCTGCCAGCTTCTTGCTCGTTGGCAGTAACATCTCGCTGGCGTGACGTCGCAGGGTGGCGCCCTCGTGCTTCAGCACCTCAGCAGGCATGTGCGGCAGCGAATGTAAAGAACTAGAATTCCGGGCAAGGGCGAGTGCGCCAGACAGCGGTGCATGGTGATTGCATCCCGTCTAAGAAGACGTTCCGCGCCGCTAGTACCACTGCACCATCCTTCGTGGCGGCACTGTCAAGTTATCGCTGCTGCCACCGTCGCCGAGCGGCTTGTGTTGCTGACATATCTGTGCAATTATAAAATCAAATACGATTACAAAAATCATACAGCTCCCTGTAGTGATCAACATAGGGTGCAATTACAATGACATTAGTTTGATGTTTCACTTTTCAAAACAGTGCAAGATTTAAAACACTGGCATATTCTAGCTACTGACAAATGCTCTATTGACTATAAATTAATCTAAAAAAGGAAGACAGTTCAGCTTAGTCTGAGATGCGTCAGTTGCGGGCACAAAAACTAAACATTATTTTACATTGTTTATGTTACATTTATGATAACAATTCAACATAGAACATCACACGAGAGATGAACTCCTCTCAGGAACTCTGAAGGTTGAATTGTGTTACTCCGACACAAGTTGTTGACACAATTACTCAATGACTCTCTGGCCAAGACTTCTGTCCTTGACCAAAATTAATTGTCAGGGTGTGATTAAGTATTCACCCCCATGAAATATTCACTCCAGGGTGAGGATTTTGCTATGAAATGTTCACTCCCTCCATGAAATATTCCAATTAATGATGTGATCTTAGTAGACGTAGTTCTGATTTGTACATACCTTGTTATACCAAATAAAATCACGTTGGAAAATATATTGTAAATTTTACAAATTTTTTACGTTTTAATTATATTTGCAAAGTCACTTGTGCTCATTCATGGGTCTTAAGATATATGTAATTGTGATGTTTATTTCACCGAGAACAACACGTTTTTGCACCTTTCTGTTTATTTAAAACTGTTAGTCCTACTATATGCATAAATTAAACAAAAACACAAACTGGTATTTCCAAGTATACTAGAACTGTCTTAGGGGTCAACATTAACTTTTGATAGATGACAGTAAATTGTCGACACCTAATTTGAAACCAGGTTGCAAACATCACAGCTTACTATAAAATAGCAACAGTGTCGTAATTTTGTAATATGACTAGAGGTATCGAGCTATATCAATATAACATTCCAGTCATATTTCAAACATTACCTTCTCTTTCTCGGAAGCTAAACAGCTCTTGCATCTGACCTCGGACCCCCAGAATGAGCCCCATGTGGACACAAAGGTTCGTATGTATGTGCGTGCATCACACCTCACTGAGACGATCCCTGGGGAGATGAGAGATGCACACAATATCAGCGCCAACTCTCAGTAAAATGTGTCTTACAAATGACTGAGTAATAATCCAGTCACTGCAACATGTTGAAAACAAGAGGAACTGTAGTTTCTCAGTAAACATCACACCAGAGTCATCATATTAAGTTCATTTCAGTGGAATTAGAGATCACAGTTAATAATTTGTGGGTATATTTCTAGAATATTAATCACATTTAAATCATGAAAATGGGACTTCTGAATTTTCTGAAAGTTTTCAAGACTGCATATATGCAAAGGACTCAATTCACTTGTTTATCATTCCATTAAAAATATATATAAACTACCCAAGTCTGCCAACTGTACTCGAGGAGTTTACTCTCATAAATTGTTCTCACTCGTAACTGTCGCTTCACGGCTGAGATAAGCGGAGGTCCCTGGAACAGCGCTCCAGTCAATTTCTCTACTGCCTACAACAATCACATTCAAATAATAAACGAAACAAAATGTGTAATTTGCCAAGTACAGTATCCGCACACTTTTTGATTTCCATGTTACTCCAGTGCTCTTTACTTAAGCCTTTTCATTCCGTGACGGACACTGACTCCTGGGTTTGGATCTTCCAGTTTTTCCATTTACATCCTGTTTTTGCTACCTCAGCAGCAAGTGGTTTTTGAACATAAAGAAATGCAACATTAGTCATTCTTATGCTAATAAATGTAACAATGTTGGTTTCCACCAAGAGATAATAAACTGATTTTTTTCTTTGACACTTCCTGTTCCTTGTCAGCCCACTCACAGAAATAGTATGCTAGAACAACAGGGGGGCAGCAGGAGGCTCCCACTTGTTTTGGGGGCCAACCTCCCACCTCCTGCCACCCCCCCCGCCCCTCAATAGACGTACAGGCCAAGCCAGGATAGGTGCAATACAGTTTATCTTTTCCACTGACTTACCGAGATGTCAGATTGTTTAATTGGACAGGGGTAATATAAAAAAATCAGAATCACACCCTCTTGAAATGTTGCTTATATGAACTCAAAGTCTTTGTAGCAGCTAAACATACATTTGTATACCATTTGAAGATCTGAGGTGAGAACGTTTGTCCAAATTTAAACAAAGGGTCTGCATGGCAATGTTACCATGTGGCAATTGGAAGAAAGAACTCAGAAGTTCTGCTCAAATCAAACTATGGTGGGGTGCTTACTTTGAATTCCATACAGGTTTAACAAGAGATTTAACAAGATTTGCCATCCAAGCCAAAGGCCCAGATGGCAAGTGGACAAGGAAGCCATTGGCTTATCGAGAGTCCAACAATGTTCATCTACTTATAACCCGCCCTCCTGAGATATGTGTCAACCTTGTTTTTAAACATATTCACGCTGCTAGCAGTTACACAATCTGTAGACAATTTGTTCCATCCATTTATTGTCCTCTGTGAGAACGAGTGCTTCCTGATGTCCAATCTACATTGATCCTTTATTAATTTTACCTCATGTCCTCTAGTTCTGCTATCCTTCTTGAGTGAGAAACATATTTCTATCAATATTTTCATACCCATTCAATATCTTAAAAACTTCAATCTGATCTCTTCTTAACCTCCTTGTCTCTAGAGTTGTTAAACCACATTCTTTCAGGCGTTCTTCATAACTAAGGTCTCTAAGTTCTGGAATCATTTTAGTTGCTCTCCTTTGTATGCGTTCAAGCGTATCTATATCTTTCTTACGATATGGTCTCCATGCTTGTATACAGTATTCTAAATGAGGTCTAACTATTGCTTTATAAAAAGGTATAATAATAATCAATCCAAGAATTTGATTACCCTTTGAAGCTGCAATACCACACTGCTCTGAAACTTTCATATTAGTGCTTATTGTAACTCCTAAGTCCTTTTCTTTTACAGTAGTACCCAGAACAGTATCTCCCATTTTATAATTTACATTCAAGTTCCCATGTCCTGTATGTAGGCATTTACATTTCCCAAAATTTAACAGCATCTGCCATTTCTCAGACCATTTCAGGTTGCAGCTCCTTCTCTAAGATAACATTTGTTGTCTGCCTGCACATATCTGAAATCATGCCCTTTGTGTGTGCTAGGAATGTGTGAATCCATAGCCAACCCAATGGAGCTTTCCAACAATTAGTAATTAGCTTGTTACTCCTGCATTGTTTCATTGAGAAGGTATTTCTGAAACCATAAAATGATCAGCCTACTGGTCTTTTCCTGTTATTTGAATAACGGCTCAGCCATTGTCTATACATTGTTTACAATTACTAGCAATTGGAATAACATGCAAACAAACCTGATATTTTGTAAGTTTGCAGCAATAGTTAGAAAAGAAATAGAATTGTATCTATTACTTTAAGATCTATTACTATTACTTTTGAAAAAGTTCCTCTATTACTATTACAGAAAAAATGCCTATTATAATTACATATTACTATTATCCCATGCGTTTGTGTTGGAAAAACTCCAATAGAATTAATTTGGAATTTGCACTGAAAGATTTGAGCTGGAATTTGAATTGAAAAAATGAATTTGAAAAAAATTAATTTAATTGGAATTGATTAAATTGAAAGGAATTTGAATTTGAGTTGATTTAATGGAACTGACCCCAAAATACGCCACTGAACATATACCCTTACACTGTGTGATTTACAAAGTAGGTAAAATGTTATCTGATTGCAGGTTCAGATTGACAGGGGTCTCCATGCTCCTCTCCCACCTGTTTTGGATGACAACTTCCCACAAATCCCACCATCCACTTATTTTTGAGGCAGACATCCTATCACGTTGGTGTCCAGCGTGTCCTGTCATCATGGGCTGAAACATCCAACACCCGTATGAATAGGGTAGACCTGACATATACACCAATTACCTTGTGTCTACTCAGTGACTACTGTACGTGCGGCATGGTTGTCATGGAGACCTTGTATTTCGCCCACAATGACGCTCTCGATGAAATTTATGCAGTCAGCCCTGTAAACCTGCATCTGAACCATGTACATTATTCAATATTTATAACTGTATTTATAAATGTACATAGAGTTACATATATGGAGATGCATGTGTGTCCATGTGGATGCAGATTCTTTCAGTACAACAAATACATGGTAGTTGTATGTAATGTAGTCATGGATATAGAGAATCATTAGGTTGAAAATGCCACTGATGTTCCAGCATTTGACAATTGGTCGCCCACTGTTTTAGTTCCAACTTCTCCAACTTGCTGTGCATCTTACTTGATAAGTTGACATGTCTCAGTATTTATGTCTCTCAAAGTTCTTCATTTGTGTTTTCAAAATAAACTATCACTATTAAAACAAATTAGCACATTGCATTTACTGCTGTACATAATTACTACATACGTATATATACACATGCATGTGCGCACATGCATGCACGCATGAACGCATGCACAATCCGTATTTGTTGTACTGGTGTAGAGTAGACACATTCATAAAATGTTAAACTGTCAAGGAATTTGTGTTATTTTAGTATCTTCAGCATACATGATATATACAGTATATGCAGATTAGTAAACAGATACACAAACCTCCTTCATTAAATGTAAATCTGTTCACATCAAATACGCCAATGCAACAAACACATACCTGGTGTGCCTGTGTGACAGAATGAGACTGGTCAGTGTAGTACACGGGCAATGACCAGTCTGCTAAAGGCAGCATCTTGCACCCCTTGACCAAGTCGTGCAGATATGTCTTCTTCAGGTTCCCAGCCTTCAAGATTGTGCAAGAGTTATTTTATTAGGAAACAGTTAATTTAATGTGTACACATATTCTAGGCATACAATTCTAGGGTTGGATTGAGGGCCACATTGGAAATAAAACCAGATTGAACCACACACAAAAGTAAGGTTCAATTAATTTTCCTTCAATTCCAATTCAACTTACTAAAAATATTTCAATTCAAATTCAGCTCGGTGAAATTCTTTCAATTCAAATTCAGGAATTGAATTGAATAATTCCAATTAATTTTTCAATTCACCCAGCCCTTTGGGTAAATTTTTTACTGTATTTTTATGTTGTGCCGCTACATGGTAGCCTGAATGACTAGTTTTGCTCTCCCCTTTGTGAAATCTTAGATACGCCGAAGAATATGATGAATTAAAACATTCAAAATAAGCAACATTTCAAGAGGGTATGATTCTAATTTTTTTATATTACCCCTGTCCAATTGAACAATCTGACATCTCAGTAAGTCAGTGAACACATTAAATTGACTGTAACATAAAGAAATACATTAGTCATTATTATGCTAATAAATGTAAAATGTTAGGTGTCCACCAAGAGATAATAGACGGATTTGTTTGTTTGATACTTTCCCTTTTCTCATCAGCCCAATCACATGAATAGTGTGCTAGAACAGAGAAGGACTGTGGCAATTTTGAGTGTACACCTCTCACCAATCCTAAATCCCACCTATTTTTCAGGCCAACCTCCCACCTTCTGCCACCCCCACCCTCGCCCCTCAATAGATATACAAGCCAGGCCTTTCCATTGACTTATTAAGATGTCAGATTTTTCAACTGGATGTTTTAATTTATCACATACAGTGATATGTCTAGGATCTCACAGGGGGAGGGCCGGGGCTAGTCACCCATGTAGCAGTGCAACAAAAATACAGTTTAAAAAATGTAAACCAAAGGGGGGGCATGGCCCAAAGCTCCCCCCAAAAATGTCACTGATCATATACCCTTATACTGTGTCTGCTACAGAACAAGACAACATTATCTCACAATATTATTACATTTTCATGTGTACTTAAAACCACCAAGTGTAAAATAATAATACCATCTCTAATTTTGAAGTCACGACAGCAAACTGTGAAAAACAGTTTTACCGACAGATGTGGATCATTTCACCTACCTTGGAAATGTAACATCCAAAGATGGAGACTATTCCATTTACACAAAGAATAGACTAGGAAAGGCATGGGGAGTATTTAAAAAACTCACAACAATTTAGAGGTCAAAGGGTATCAATACAAAGGGTATAAATACATAAGAATGTTCAACAACAATGTTATTTATACATAAGAATGTTCAACAACAATGTTATTTGCTACACCTGGGCTTCTAAAGAAAACATCAAATGGAACAAATTCATCACCAATGAGGAAGTCCTTAAATGAACAAATGCTGAGTCAATCAAGTCAACAATATTGAACAGAAGATGGAAATATTTTGGCCATGTCCTTAGAATGCCCAAACAAGAATGCAAAAACAGGCGTGGTGCTGGAAACCATGTGGAAAAAGGAAAAGAGGACACCCAAAAGAAACGTACCAACGAACCATCACAAGAAAGGCACAACTTGAAATCTAAAAATGACAAAACTGTGAGGACATGAACATAGACATGTTGACACATACTTCTCACGGCCGGCCTGTCTTTTAGCTGCTGCAGAATAATGCTGACACCTGGAACGTCAGCAGTTTCACAACAGCTCATAGCTGAAACTAATCAGGAATATTTCAGTTAATAAATTCTATTTTAAATAAAAATTTCCTCTACAATCAAAAAAGGTAGATTTCTGGGTGCACAGAATAAGCTCAACAAAGGTTTGATAGAAATAGATGATATTGACTGAGCCAATAACAATGACCAGTTTCATAGCATAACATTGTTTAATACAAAACTAGTTAAACCATTCCAATATGCAAATTATCAATCATTTAAGGATTTCGGACAGCAAACACGCAACCAAATATCCATCCCAGTTGAAACAATTGTCACTTTACCATTTGAATGTATATTACACAAATGCTGCACAAATTCTTAACTATTTCATATTAACAATATTATCATCCCCACAAGTTCCAAACTAAGCAATATGGATTTTAAATTCCAACAAGATGTACCCACTGAATTTTTGCAACCATGAAGCCCAATTAATTTTACTGAAAGCCCACACATAGGCGTGTCAACACCTAAAAGATTCTAAATGTCTTAGCAACTCAATTTCTTTTAATATGATTATTTGGGGTAATAAATAAAAAAAAAAATTAGAAACGCTTTTATTTCTGGCATGATATTATTGCAATCATTTACACATAGTCAACTTTGCAATCCATGAAGCTTTATGGTGGATGCAGCACTTACCCATGGTCCAAGCCAGACTTGCTTCCACCAGAGTAATCCTCTCGTCAAAGTAGTTGCCAGTGAGACACATGCCTGCCTCCAATCGCAGATTGTCCCGTGCACCGAGTCCTGCCAGCTTCACACTGCCATGTGGTGAGGTAAGCAGGCATTCAACCACCTCAACGGTTCAGTCCACTGGTATCAAGATGTGACAGAATGAAAACAGGTTAACTTTCTGTTGGATTTTATGATATCCTGCATATTTATCAACTGTAATGGCTTCATAAATATAACTAGGCACCAATCTCAAGCACAGTTTGGTATAGATTACATCTGATTACCACACCAATTGTGAACAAGCCTATGATTAACATAGACAATTTCAACATTTAGTGAAACCAAAAATGGCACACCTCTGAAAAAGGCAATCAGTACAAAACTACTGAACTATACAGATCACAACTATACAGAATTTATCATAATATCTCAAATAGTTAGATTTTACAATCAGCTAATCTTACTTTATATACTTAGCCAGAATGTTGTCTGTTGATACAAGTACAAAACATGTATGTTATATTATAATAAAATATAATTTACAACTTCCCCAGAGGGGGAGAAATGCCCAACTCTACCCATCTTCCCTCATGTAGCCGCAGTGGGAAACCCAAGAGTTGTACACCCCACAGTTGCCATGGAACGTTGTCTGAGACAACTGTCACGTGAATCAGCATGGGACCACCACAACCTTATAAACTTTATGTCATCACTGTTACCTAGGGACCTTGCTTATGACCATTGTCACCAGGGACCCACTCACATGAATAGTGTGTTAGAACAACAGATGGGAGTGTCTGAGGGTCTCCACTTCCCATCTCCCAAAAATTTTGAGAGTCCACCTCCCACCAATCCTACCTCGCACCTATTGTTAGGCCAACCTCCCACCCCTCAATAGATCTCACAAAGGGGGAGACCAAGACTAGTCACTCAGTCTACCATATAGTGGTGCAACAGAAAAATACAGTAAAACTAATTTTACCCAAAGGGGGGCCATTGCCCAACGCCCCCCCCCCCAAATACACCACTGATCATATACCCTTATACTGTGTGATTTAAAAAGTATTGTAAAATTTTATCTGACTGCAGGTAAACAACTATGAGGGGGTGTAACCACCCACCAATCCCACCTATTTTTGAGGCAGATATCCTGTCACCTTGGTATCCACCATGTCATTATCTCCTGTCATCATGGCGTAAAGAGCATACCGTGTATATATGAAAAGCAGAGTAATATATGAATACTAACAGGTGTGCACACAGTTTATCTATTTTATGTAGACATGTCAATAAGGGATGTATCGCTGATTCATGCTGAGTCTCAATGCTCTATTGAACACTCGCCGATAGACAAGCAGAGGTGTTTGTCGAAACGGGGAAAGGTGATTAATATCGCACTGATCAACGGTACGGTCAAGAGGAAGATTTGCCTAGTGTCTACACGATATCATGCCTATAGATGAGAGTTGAGTTACGCGGGTTCCACGAATTCCCAACTTAGCTTCTCCGACAATGGAGGTGCACAACATTTATTTTAATTAGACATTTTAATGCAGAAAGGTCCACGTGAAGAGCGTGACTGGCGTACGTGATAGGAAGCATGCCCATGTTTCCTACTCCACTATAAGTAGAGGCCAGCAGAGAGAGAGAGCTGAGAGAGCCTACTACCGAGGTCTCATCTTCTGATACCAAGGGAGGTGATCTTCAACCCTCGAGAGAACTTGTTTATGTATGTCAGTAGCGCTATAACATATTGATGTTGTGTATAACAATAAAAGCCTACGCTGTAGGTCGAACCTGTAGAATACACGAACGTGTATTAGTTATCTCTATTCGAAATCACGTCAGGGCTGAATGCTGAATGAAGTAGGTGGAAGGTCCTGATGTGAGACGGTTATGAGAGACAGGTAACGGTGAAACATCCATTTGAATGGGGTAGACCTGACAAATACACCAATTACCATGCGTGTTTACAGTAGTTAATATTTGTAATACCTCCATAATTTTACGATTTTGTTATTAAGCTTATTCGCATATTACATAGATAGACAATACCTGTTCAAAGCTATGCATATATGATAGTGGATAACTTAATAATACAACAAACACCGGGTTTCGAAAGAACCCTCTGCCATTTCGAAACTTGGGCAATTTTGTCCACCCCGCTTTGCCTCTGTCTTTCTGAAGAGACACTAAAAGCCGTTGGTCCCTTCTACCAAGACCGAGTTCGACTTACCGACTAACAATGAACAGTGGTCATTCTAGTTGCCACCAGAGTAAGCTGAACGCATTCTGTGTTACCTAGGTTGGCGAGAATTACATCACATCATCCAACCAACATTCATGAACATTGCCACCTCCTTCAGTGTGAAAGGTCACTATATAGATATTGCTGTCTTTGATAGTACATTTAGGGACGTTAGAAGCTGTAAGCTGATGAATATGTTGCATGTGATGCTTGCTGCCACTTTGAAACAACCCGCGTTGACTAATTCTCGTTCAACTTACATTAGTCGGATGGACATGTAGGCAAGCGTCACACGTCATACGTTGGTTTTGCTCTTTGACCACTGGTCGGTGTTAGTTGGTAAGTCGAACTCGGCCCGGCCAGGCTACAGTCACCAGGCTGGTGTCTATGTCAGGGTAAGTAACAAGATTCCACACAGCCAGGGAAATGGAAAAACCTATAGTGGACTCACTGACTCTACAGATGCAAAACTCTGCAAATAAACCACTACTGTGTTACCAAAAGACATGGCTAACTGTCATAAGTAAACGGGAAATACATGTAGGTAATGAAACGTGGGCGATATAAAGGGATTTTTAATACACCGCCACAAAAACATAATAGTTTTACTTATTATTGTACTTTTCGTACGGCCGATGGGTAATGGCCGATGTCTTAGTTGTGTCTAACTTCCATAGAACTACAAATATCAATCTTACCAACGTACGTATTCAAGCCTGTCATTTCATACCTAACAAGTTCCACGCTTTTCTACCAGCCTCCTGGCGGAGAAACGGAAAATTATCTGGACAACGCTATTCACATAACCGGGGTCAGGAAATTGGGCGAGGACGAACGCTTATTCGCATAGCCAACGTCTGGAAATGTAATGTGGATTATAACATGTTGCAGAATAATTTTGTTGAAGATAAAGACGTAAATATGTGTTTCTCTTCCCGGTGACTGGACGTGTGAATTGTAGTTGAAGCGAATTCGTTTGTAGAACTTAATGTGATTAATCTAATATGATTAATTTAATATGATTTATGATTAAAACAAGTCAAAATTGCCCAAGTTTCGAAATTGCAGAAGGTGGTTTCGAAATCCGGTGTTGTATTATTAAGTTATCCATTATCATATATGCATAGCTTTGAATAGGTATTGTCTATCTATGTAATACCTATGCGAGTAAAGTTCAATAACAAAATCGTAAAATTATGGAGGTATTAGAAATAATAATTTCTGTAAACACACATGGTAATTGTGTATGCGTCAGGTCTACCCTATTCAAACGGATGTTGGATGTTTCATCCCATTACAACAGGAGATAATGACACGCTGGATTCCAACGTATCTACATCAGCGTGTCATCACACTGTTGCTGTTGTAAAGGGTCAAGAAAGTTATGAGCTTTACAAAACTTCATTTACGAATGTCTTCGTGTCCATAAATTCACTTTTTTCATCCAAGTCTGTTGAAGTAAATGGTGAAAAAATTCAGGTAAATGTATGTATGGGAGGAGACTACAAATTTCTCCTTATGGTACTTGGCATGGCGGGTGCAACTTCCAACCATGCCTTCATATACTGCAAGATTCACATCGATGACCGTAGGGATATGTCTAAAGCACATGATTTCTACTGCCAAGAAAATTTGACAAGAACAATCGAAGAAATGTCTCAAAATGCATTGAGCAATTACCAATGGTTGCAGGCTTAAACCTCTTCTTAGAATCACACTTAGTCAAGTTGTTGTTGATCAACTGCATATGATGCTTCGAATCACTGACAGACTTCTAATCAATTTGTTCGAGGATGCAACTGATTATGATGCTAAAGAAAAAAATGGGATCATTCCAAAATCAAAATAATGTATCCCATATTGATGAACTAGTTAAGTGCATTTCTCATTGTGGGGTAAGTTTCAGAATATGGGAGACCAGGAATGCAGCCGGTAAAGGTACTGGAATTCACCAGTTTGATGGGTGAAGAGAAAAAACTTATGAAACGTCTAGCAGAGCAGCTTGTTGTTGGGGATGCTATACATCCTAATACAAAATAATAGAAGTTGTAGAAGTCTGGCAGAGATTCGATGCATTATATGCAGTTGTCAATCATGATTATCGTGATCAGAATGGTGTCACTTCTGCAAATATTTTTGATCTAGCCAATGATTGGGTGAAACTTTTCATTAGCCTTGAAGGGAAGCGGAAAGGATATGAAAAGAAAAGGGTCACCCCCTACATGCCCTGCCTTGTGTATTATATGCCATTTCTATCTGGCTTGCACCTTGGACTGACAACATTTAGTGGTCAAGGCATGGAGAAAGCAAATGAGATTGCCAAATCAATTCATCACCAGCATTCCAATAAAATAGATGCATGTGCTAACATTTTGAAAGGTTCAATGAGGCAGCTGCAGCTGAAGCATATGCAAAGAGACAGCAGGGAATATTCAAAGAGAAACCTTGTGTATTGGCATGAAGACATCTTCAAAAAGAGACAAAGAATTGATCATTCTTCAGAGCTTGAACACTCTAGGGAGGAAAATCCAGCTGAAGAGTTGTCTGTTTCAGATGTGAAGGATAAATTAAAATCCCTTGGGGTCAAAATTTGGCTCAGAAATGAACAAAAACTTAGAGAATTGTTGAAGAAACGCATTGAAAAAAGTGATGGCTCTAACTAGTTCTTATGTACACTTGATTGCTGATTTACATGTATATGATTGATGGAAAAATAAACTGTACAAGTATGAACAAATATTTTCTAGTCTTGAAAATTAAGTGATAAGGTGCTTAAAAATATTTCTCTTGAAACCAGCCTTCTTGGTAGAGTTACGAGATGTTTAAGATACTTTCTAGACTTAATTCCTGTTATTATATTAAGGGGATGGGGTATTAAAAAATATTTCTAGTCTTGAAAATTCAAGAAAATTCGAAAGACTTTAGGGTAAACTGCACTGGTGTCTATATATCAGTATTGTAGTCGCACTGTCTCCGTTAGACCCGCTAGGTGGAGCAACTATTTTGACTCGCTGAGAATCCTCAGGGGGGTCTGTGGCAATTGGTTGGCGCAATTTGTCGACATGCGTCTTTATATATGATAAAACAATCTGACATATTTAATTACAAAACCGTTCAACTTATTTCTTAATTATTTCAGGTGAGTGTGTATCATTCAGACGTGTGCGTGCGTGCGTGCGTGCGTGCGTGCGTGCGTGCGTGCGTGCCTAAGAGCGTGCGTGCGTGCCTAAGAGCGTGCGTGTGTGCATTTAATAATTGCAAAATGCATCTCTCAGTAAAGCTTAGCCCAACCGTAGTAGTACCAACGCCACCTCAGACAAACCGACGTAGCACCCTCACCACCGCAGTCCAACCATCTTAGTACCATCACCACCGCAGCCAAACCATCGTCATACCCTGATCGCCCCAGTCCAACCATCGTAGTACCCTGTCCACCGCAGTCCAACCATCGTAGTATCCAGACCACCACCGGCAACCGTCGTAATACCTCGAACACCACATCCGAACCATTGTAGTGCCCTGACCACCGCAGCCCAACCATCTTAGTACCCTCGCCACTGCAGTCCAACCATCGTAGTATCCAGACCACCACCGGCAACCGTCGTAGTACCCCCGAACACCACATCCGAACCATTGTAGTGCCCTGACCACCGCTGCCCAACCATCTGAGTATCCTAACCACTGGAGCCCAACCATCGTACTAGCCTGACCACCCCAGCCCAACTATCTTAGTACCCACACCAACACAGTCCAACCATCGTAGTACCCTCACAACCGCAGCCCAACCACCGGAGTACCCTCACCACCGCAGTCCAACCATAGCAGTACTCTGAGCACCACAACCCAACCATCGAAGTACCCTAACCACAGCAGCCCAACCATCGTAGCACCTGACGTTTAACAAAATAACCACGCCTATCATAGCTGGGTAGAGAAATACATCCTCGTATTACCAGTGGTTTCTATCGACATCAATGTTAATAAACAATACACATTCAGATGTATATAATGTATATAAACACAAACAACTCCACACACGCACAAGCACACGCACACAGCACTGCATACAAACACACTCCACTACTCTGCACTGCACTGTACAATAACACACACACGCGCGCGCACACATCACACACACACTCGAACGCACGCACGCACGCTCGCACGCACGCACGCACCCACACACGCACGCACACACACACACACAAACACACACACACAAACACACACGCACTGCACACACGCACACAGCACTGCATACAAACAAAAAAACATACACTGCACTGCACTGTACTGTACAATAACACACACACGGAGGAAATTAACGAGCGCATGCGGTCATTCTAGTAATACTTGTGTGCTTCGTGAACGTCGTGAACCTCAAGTGTCCACTTAAATTACGCGTTCTGATTAATTAAGGACAACGCTAGGTTTTATGGACATACGTGTATGCATATTTAAGTATAATTACGTTATGTTATGCTTGCGTGGCAATGTATACCCGAATGTATTCCTGTGTGCGTGCGTGTGTGCGTATACAATACACACGCACACGCACACAAACACACACACACACGCACGCACGCACGCACGCACGCACGCACGCACGCACGCACGCACACACACACACACACACACACACACACACACACACACACACACACACACACACCACTGAATGGAAACACAGACACACCCAACTCTACAAGCATGCGAACACAGTTCCGAAAATCAAGTATGTTAATATTTATTATGTCATCAACTCGCTGAACACAATTCGTTAAATTGTGTAATTTTTTCTCTCCAGAAAATCAAAACACAACATGCTCCCCATCAAATGGCGGCCAAAACATTTGCATGGCGTATTCATGCGCAAGGGATCCTACAGTCACTGGCACACGCATATGTTGACAGTCGGCCACTAGAAATTTTAATCTGGGCACAGCACAAGTGTTGTGTAGTCCTCAAATATGGCCATATCTCTGTTCAAAAACAATGTTGATAGAGTGCCAACAGTTGAAGGTAGGCGTGCAGGGCGCGACATTGCTGATGAGGTTCTTTCCGTCCGAACCATCGAGTAGCCATACGTACAGACACGCGGCCAACGACGCCATCGCTACCACTGCCTTAAAAGCGGAAAAATACAAGAACTGTACAGGATGGAGGAAATTTATTTCTTACCACACTGACAGGAGTTCTAGTGTCATTTGAATTCCTAACTGTAGTATGGTGAACAGGTGTGTGCTCGTTTTCTTTAGAAACAAGCATCAACCTTCATCATATTACATGATATTCTACACGATTCCTGCAAACGTTTGCTTACTTTCACCTACCACTGTGACTGTCGGGGAATATTGGAATGTAGTCGCGTGATGTTGAGTGGGAATCCACAAGGCGGGTCCGTGTGTATTTATACAAACGTGTCGTATAAAAATGTGATGTTGCTATAATGTTCCGCAAATTACGAACCATGTTTATAAAGGGATCACATAGCTTATAACACATTTCACATCGTGTCGCTCGCATACTCACCGTGTCTCACTCACATACACACCGTGTCTCGCTCGTAGACTCATCGTGTCACGCTCCAAGAATCACAGTGCCTGGCTCGCAGATTCACCGTTTCACGCTCGCCACGTTGCTTCGTTTTCTTCAAATTGCGAGCCATGGATTTAAAGAAACCATAAAACTTTAAAAACAACACATCTTGTCTCGCTCGCAGACTCACCGTGTATCGCTAGCAGACTCACATTGTCTAGCACGGGACTTGTTCATGTTTGCCACCTTGATCCACTTGTCCACAGTTGGTTGATGCCTCAACACGTTGTTCAATACTACACTATATCGGTTGAGACGTCCTATGGACGAACACGACATTAGTACATTTACAGAACGCGCACGCACGCACGCACGCACGCACGCACGCACGCACGCACGCACGCACGCACGCACGCACGCATGCACGCACGCACGCGCACCACAAACACGCACATACGCAGAGGCGCGCACCACAACCATGCACAAATATAAATGAATAAATATAATATTATTGGCACATTTCACTGTTTTCCGCCGACATTTTGTCACTCTTTAAATTTAATCCGTCATGAAAATAAGACGGTGGAAATTAGATTTAACATACGTGTAAGCCTGTACCTGTAACACAGATATGTGTGGCGCCGGAAACTATAAAGCCGTGATGACATCTGGCCCTCGGTAAGTTCTTCAGCCACAGCCATTTTCCTTCCTCCAAATTAGAGGTTACATAAACCACTATGATTTTAATGACATATTTATAAGAATATGGTTAGAAAATGCAGTCGCTTTGAAATAAGTATAATATTATACACATATATGTAGATTGGAATTTGCGTTTATCACTAATCCACAAAACCGAAATCAGACATTAATGTCGTATCCTCTGTCAACTGTTGTGTTTTACTTCGACCTTACCATATCCACTACCTTTAATCAAAGCATGGAGTGAGGAAACCAGGGAATCCTTGTCACCCTGAAATTAAGAATGCAATGCAAGGTAATAAACAGTTGTGATTCGAGCCATTGTGATTCGAGGAATTGAGGGGTTCCCGGGCACATCATGGACACCCTGGATCCGACCGTGATTCGGGTATAAATGATAAGCATGAGAGGCACGGGACACTGTTTCTGAGGTGTCAAAATTCGGTCGGGAAATACCACTTTTTTCCCCTCCACTTTTTGGATGAAATGTCCAGTTTTTCGTTATTTAAAAAAACAAACAAAATTTACGCTAAAATCGATCTATGTGTTGCACACGAGTCCATCCTAAGCACATTTTATGTCTTTGGAGCCAATAAAGTTGAGCGGAGGAGGATGTTTCCTGCTTTTTATGAGCATTTTACCGCTTTATCACGAGAACTTGGATACCTAAAATAAGGTGGGGCATAACACCCACAGTAAGAGTCATGCAGAGCTACCAAGTCTCACACATTTGGCGTGAGACTCACGCATTTGGCTTCCATCTCAGGCACTCGCGCAGCTATTTGTAGATCTCACGCACATTGATCGTTTCAATTAATATAATCCCCTAGGTATATTTTTATCATCATCGGTGACGTCGCGCGTAATCGCCACTTTCACACACGATTATCGACAGACAGCCCGCGTGACAACCCATGTCTCCCTGCCAGAGTGATCATGATCACGGGTATGGTCGGGGCTTGTTACGATCGCTGGTCCCTCGCCTCGTTGTTACATTGACTGTCAAAGTGGCAATGGACCGCCCACTGACATTTGAGCCAACAAACGATTTGCTTATTAAAAGTATAAATGGGCACACAACCAGACACATCCTAGTAGTACCAACCTTGAAGCATTTAAGCCAGACGTGTGCAGGTTGGGTTAAAATGCTAGACGTTTACCATGACATTTTTACTTTCGAAGTTAATAAAGACAGTGTGATAATTCAACGTGATGACCAGTTGTGTTCTTACATGAGAATAACTACGGTTCCGAGTGTGCTTTCTATAAAACTTGCTGCGTTCTTTTGAAATCGTCTAATATTGTTTATGTTTAATATGTTTGTGGTCCCAGAAGACTGATACGAATGACACATAGGAAATTATCATATATCATGATGTTACCTTAACTGTTTCAGAACAATTGAAAATATTTCGTCCCGTATTTAAATAAACCGCAACTGCATATATAATGAAAATTTTATCAATCTGTCAATTATTTCCATTGTATTATCAAAAGCTGTCCCCGATAGAAATTTGAATGAATAGAATTGCTTTCATCTGGTGCCCTAGTTGTTGGGAAACATAACACCATTTTTCAGTGTTTGGATCCTGCCAATATTTATCGCATGTTCCACTACACAACATGGCAGCTCTGGTCATAGACATGATAAGCTTTATGGAAATAACATACAATAAAAAAAATTATGTGTCAAACTGTGGTTAACTGTATGTCTTCATGTGTGTTGTCATGTTGCTGTGAATTACGCTCGCCATCATTAAAGTTTATAACGTTATTAGATATTTTGCTTTAGAAAAGGTCGAAAAAGGGTTATTTTGTCCCCGAGACAACCAAGGTGTGGTACGCATGTATCATGTACGTAAATTATTTGCCATCACAACTCGTCCACTCTGCAATATGTTTCAGAATGTTGGCGTTTGACTGAAGCAGATGAGAGATAATTTTCAACCTTCCACACAACATATCTTTGAAACATCATGCCATTTTTCTGGCCACAAAAGATATCTAACACAGAACTTCTGAAAGTAACTGCTCAGATTAACATGGATGACTTGTTCACCACAAGAATCGGCCAAGTTTTTACTAAACGACTATGACAATACGGCGAAAACAGCTGTGAGGTAAACCCCGAAGGACAACGAAAACGAGGTAGACTAAAGAAACCTGCGACTTTTGTGCTCTCTAACGGTGGTTTGACGTGCCAAAGTAGATGAGAAAATAATATCATTTAAGTGCACCTATTTCATGTTTTATGAGTTCCCACAATGTCCCACAATAAAATCCATAAACCTGCTCTTTTGAATTAGCGCGTTAGCATTGATACGCGATTGTTTCAACGTATGGCAAACGATTCGCGCGAAGTGCGTGTCGTACTTCCGTCGACAATCTCAAGCGATTTCACATTTACCTTGCAACAGAGGCGCCACGGGTTATTTCGGGCACCATATGTTCTAATTACAATGTAATTAACTCCAATTCTTATTTTAATACCCTATCAACTGAAACAGCGCTTCCGAATGAACTGTTGAAGGTCCGTGACAGCCACAAAGGGGTGGTACGGCTTCAACTGAATCGGAGCGAAGCTTTTGACATCGACCGATATAAACATGCAGCTTACACGCTATTATGAAAACACGGGCAACATCGTCTGTTGGGTCGAAGGATATGCCTGTCATGGTTCGTTGCCTATATTCAGCACAGACAATACAGTAGTTCAGCTGCCCGTGAACATTCAAGAGATCACCAAATGAACTGCGGCTAGTCCAACAAGGGTTTATTACTGTTGACCGGCTAGCACGTTCTTCAAATTAGTTTCTCACATAACAGTCCAGGCGAAGTTGGTGCTTCTGTTGACGCATCTGACAAGACCCATTTGTGAAAGACCCCACTTGCTGGCTTGCATGGCTTCGGATTCAATACACATTCTTGGCCAATGATACACACTGTATGCTTGATGCGGTGTTGTGCGTGACGTTGACAGCCAGTCGGGAAAAATTTGTGAAGATTGAAAAAGGTGTTCCAATACAAAGACGAACAAAAACAAAGTGTTCTTTATGTGTGCACAGGAACGTGGTGAATAGCAGGAAACAGCGTCGTGCACGGGTGGCATTTCCCTCATGGCTGGTACGGCGACACTCTGAGAGGTTGGTACTGATCGATTGATTTGTATAACAGCAGCTAGGCGATGGAAGTTTATTCCATCATGCACTTCCTTTATCTTCATAGCTTGAAGCTTTCAAGTTGATGTATTGATTGTTGAAATGACTGTGTTTGTTTATTTATTTTTAAACTACGTTATAGCGAATCCACCTACGTTACAATATTGTGTCATATTATTTATTTTCTACATATCAATTGGTGAAATAACTCTGTATTGCATATCCCGTTTTAGATATTGTGTACTATTTTCTAGGAAATATTTTTATTGTCGCTGTTCACGCGATACATGAAAGATGTTCATCAACGGACTACCTGTCATGTGTGCCTCTTCGGGTCTTGCTAATTGATCATCTACAAACAATTTCGACTTTAATTCTCATTATATGATGAAAAGCTAGGTGTGTGCATAAATGTTAGTTCGGTATTGTATATATATATATGATCTATTCCATTGTTGCACATTTAATTGGACCGGCAATTAATGTATTTGGGCATATATTTATTACTAGTGATATTTAATGGTGACAGATTCGTACATTTCAGATTACTAACACCATACAGCCCATTCTGGGGACAGTAGCATGATAAAGCGCCGTCGTTGTATATTTGCCCCTTATTTGATATGTGTGCTATATTTATATGTGTAATACTAATACTTGTACATATCAGGGCCAAATAAAGAGCATGTGTCTGCTTGTCTGTTGTAGGCGCCATCTTAGGTTGACCACTTCCGGCGGATGTACATAGCTATGATTGAATATGCATAATTCAATATCAATAAAATGGATTAGTAATATTATATACGCATTTTGTATCGTGTATGCTGGATCACCATATGATGTATTGTATATAATAAACATTCTAATGAATAAATATTTTAATTAGATGTCGTCACTTCAGTTAATTTAGATTGAACAGGTTTGAAAGACACACACCACAAATTCGTCTGTTTGTTCATGACATAGTATATAAGCAAAAGTAA